>VZRW01011205.1:142969-223992 GCA_013398125.1 Aegotheles bennettii | reverse complement strand
AGCGATGGAGGGAGGTGGCCCCGTGTCCCTCCCGCCCGCCCCCCGGGGATGCTCTCCGGGGCAGGGCAGGCTCGGTGCGCCGCGATAGCTCCAGCGAGAGAAAGCACCAAGTACGGGGGGCACCGACCCCCGGCCCCTTCAGGGCTCCCTGGCTGACAGAAACCACGGGAGCTGTAACGTGCTCGGAAAGAAGACACACCTCTGAAATCGCCAGTAGGAGCTGTGCCTAGAAGCGGAGGTGTTCCTATAAGCACACGCTTTAAACGGGCAATGCTCCTTATTTACACTTACAAACCCTAAAGCATCAGCTTTTTGCAGAAGTCACCCCACTGAGACTGAGATTCAATTTTTTTCGCACATTTTAAACTATCGCGGTTACAATGTTGCAGACTGAAGGCCAGACTGGTTTTGTGCTGCACGCAGAAAGGTTGGGGAAAGATGCCCTCCTTCGAGCTGTCTTCAGTTCATGAATTTACACAGTGTAAAACCCACCACACAAGGCTGGAAAGCACAGAAAGTTCCTCCGATGAAAGAGCATTAGTATATACAAAAACCTCTCAAATGAACTCTTGCACCTGAGTAGACTCCAATACTTCAATAAAGAGCAGCTGCCTCTGGGACAAACCCGAACCTTGCACGAGGGTGAGTTTCTACCTGGATTACCTTGTGCTCAAAGCAGGGTCACCTACTCACACACCACCTTTCAAAGCCTTCTCTGTTTTTCTTTTTCCTCCTAGCAGAAGTGGCCAGACGTCTCTGACCAGCGCATGAGATGGAAGTTTTTCTAGAGTGCACTCTAGGATGTAACAGGCTTTTGGTCAACACTCCACAAAGATGAGAGAGTGGGGATACAGGCTGTTGTTAGCACTTGCTAGGATGTCTCTCAAGTTCAAACAAAAAGAATGAGGTACAGTCAGCATGATAGGGACACAACACTGGTTTGCTAACTGGGAAACCCATTAGGATGGAACAGTAAAAGCTATAAAATACATAGAGATCAGAATACCAAGGCACATAAACCAGGCATAGCGAGAGAAATATTGTTCTAGTGTGAGAGTCTATTGAGGATTTGTGGCAAAAACAGTATTTGTGAGAGCACCTGAAATATTTCATGCCCTCACTAAACACCTTAATAAACACCCTACAGTTTCAGTTTCTCTAGAATAGGAAAATAGTTAAAGTGATAAATGTTTCATAAATGGAAGCTCTTACTTTCCAGTCAGCCCTACTTAGTACACTGAAAACACCACTTTGCTTCTAGCTAAGCTAGTAGTATACAGTTCAGGACCATTAAAAGGATGCAAGGTATTAATAACTAATCCCTGGGATCCATGCTAAACTCAGTTTTTGTTGTCTGTTGTGACTTGTGCTGAAAATCATCCCTTTATGTCTTAATTCATAAGCTATTTTACACAAGACCTTGTACGTGCACTAAGTCACAGCAAAAAGCTAAATGAAACTGGCCTTCTCCCTCCTCACTTACCCAGGACCATTGTGTCAACGACACTCCTTAGCAATACCTGCTCTACAGCAAGCACTGAAGCCTACCTTGCCCTGTCATACCAAACAGACTACAGCTGTTTCCTCTCTCCTTCACCCATAGTTGTCATTCAGTTCTTTGCTATTCCAGACCAGCAAGCAAGCCTGTAGCCCCTCTGGGACGAGGCCAGAAGTAGTTTGCACAGTGAAGCCCTAAAACACAACCAGTGGTTCTTGGGTACTTCTGTAATTGCACAGAAAATAATAGTCCTCTTTCTGCAAATGCATCAGCAGCATGTCTGAGATGAGAACAATTCTGGGTCTGGAAGATCAAGGGCAGTACAGTAAGATCTGAAGTCAAGGTGCCCTCCTTGCATAGTAGCCAACATGGAGCTGTAAATGAGGGGCTCTGATTTAAAATTGCAAGGACTGAAGTGCAACACCAGGTACCAGGAGAGAGGTGCACTTAGATGTTATACATATTAAGCTAGCATAGAAACAAGCAGACATTATCACTTGGACATAAGAGGACAAGTGTGTCACAGAATCACAGAATTCTAGGGTTGGAAGGGACCTCGAAGGATCATCTAGTCCAACCCCCCTGCCAGAGCAGGGTCACCTAGAGTACATCACACAGGAACGCATCCAGGCGGGTTTTGAATGTCTCCAGGGAAGGAGACTCCACAACCTCTCTGGGCAGCCTGTTCCAGTGCTCCGTCACTCGCACAGTGAAAAAGTTTTTCCTGATATTCACATGGAACCTCCTATGCTCCAGTTTACAACCATTGCCCCTTGTCCTATCATTGGTCGTCACTGTAAAAAGCTTGGCTCTATCGTCCTGACCCTCACCCTTTACATATTTGTAACCATGGATGAGGTCACCCCTCAGTCACCTTTTCTCCAAATCGGACATGATACAGATGTTTATAAGAAAAAACTGAAAATGCAACAGGTAGATTAAGTTTGAGACCTTTGTTCATTAAATTAGGACAGTTGTTCTTGGAAAAATCTACTCCAAATAAGCCACAAAACCACTTATAAAATAATCTTTGTTTCTTTGGAGGGTTTCCATCACCTTCCAGCAAGGTTGATGATTCAGGCTTAACAGGTACTAATTTGTCAGGACTTGTGTCCTTGTGGAACAGCCTCCAAGGGGTCAGTTACTGATTCATATCAGAGTAAAGCAGAGCAGAATCAAACCAGTGAAAAGAATGAATGAGTGTTACTTGACATTTCCAAAGAAGGGCCTTGAGGGCTGCAACAAGCACATGTTTTCTTTCAAACTGAGTAGGTTTAAGTAAATTTTAACAGCAAAATGGAAGCATAAAAATAGCAAAGGATGATTCTTTAGGAACAGGGATGCATATGACTCAAGTGTTTACATGCCACAAAATACTCTGTAATATCACGTACCTGATTAGGTAAATCTTAACCTAGCTTATGGAAATCTTAACAAAGCTTATGGAAAATAGAGCCGACGTAGATCAAGATATTGCTAGATGAGTTAACTCATTTTAATCCAAAACCAATATAAACCAAAATAAAACTTATTTCTCTGCAAAGAGACAGCATGTACCCAAACAATATTTAAATGGGACGTAAGTATGGCTCCACTGATAGGCTTGTACTACTAAATAATAATGCAAATAACATCTCAAAAGTTACTGTGAAAATGCTACAGATATTTCAATTGTGCCCATCAGCAGAACACGGGTATTAGAAACAGTAGTGTTCTTGAATAAAAGCAGAGATTGCATTTACTGGAACACAAAGAAAGCTGTGAAAGACTCATTGAGGTCAGAAGACAGAGGGAACACAGAGTCATGTGTGTTTCTCCTTTATTAAATTAAAATGCCATCGGCCTTCTGAAGCATGGAACAGAAATGAGAATATGTTTGGGATTATGGAATTTAAATTAATACCTGCTACTAAAAAGAGGAATGCACTGTGCTCTGATCAGAGAAAAAATAAGGTGATTTAGCAGACAAGGCTCTTTGCTAGGTATTAAAAAACAATGTGCGTAAGTTCGTCAGTTACAAAAGCCAGGAAAGAAAATCTACAAAAGCTCAAAGAAGATACTAGTCAGGAAAAGTAATTTCCTTGTGTTCATACAAAAGCAGGTAATATTTCGAGGTGCTGGGTCCATACTGTTTCTGTTTTCACCCATACCGACTGTCTGTTCTTCAAACATTGTGACTTGTACACAGATAAACAGCCTCTGCAGGTGTTTGTGGTTTGCTTTTTTTTATTGCAAGTCTTTCCCCTTGTATTTTCTGGCCAAACTCAAGTGGATATGGTGAGAAATGGCCCATTAACCTCAAAAGCTTTGTCTAAGCTGGTGCTGATGCAGATTTCGGACCTTCTTCCTCTGCAAATCTACAAAACTCCTACAGGAGCACTCAGCACTCATTTCTTGACACACACTCCATGGATCCATTTGTGATCACTGATTGTATGTTCTGTGGCAGATAACCACTTCTCAGCATTTGCAGGAGCCTTTTGAGCAAAATTTACCCTGGAATGGGCAAAAAACCACAGCCCTTTTCAGTACAAACAACCCACTGTCATCACTGTGCTCTCTTGAGTATTTCTGCTTACCCTTTGCCCCTTCTTTATGAAGCAGAGCAGTGCTGACAAGGAGGGATGGCAGGGTCTGCTTCAGAGACATACTAACCATGTATAGCTTCTACTGCATCCAGCTCCACCAAAGCAGAGAACACTCACACCAGAGCCAGTAGGACCTGCGGTACAAAGTTCAGGGGTTTGCTGAAGGTTACACAATAAATTTCTGGCCAAGAGGGAATCATCTGTCAGTCCTCATTCTGGTGATTTAATGAGAGGATTAGCCTCTCCCTGATCAGTATAAAATTGCACTCATTATAAGGCAAAGACTGCAGCTATTCTGCTGGAAACTCTACCATGGAAAAAAATATATGACACCTTCTGACAGCAAGTGGAAGATGAGACAAAAAAAAGACACAGCTTGATTTTGTACATCAGACAAGACCAACCAATTCCTTGGTCGCTTTTCCGTGGTCAAAAAGCAGTGCTACTGTATAAACAAGAGGGAACAGAAAACACTTACTCCAGCTCCTGGTGGAGAGACTGGCTTGGTAAAATCTCAGCCTCCTCTCAGCCCACCAAAGCAGATTCAGGAGAAAAAGAAAACATGTCCCATACCTCAGACACATAAAAAGCTCATGGTAATGAGTGCTTAGTAGTTGCATTTTCAGACATTAAGATGAAATCCAATATTACGTGTAAAGAAGGCTTTCTGTATCAAATATCTCCAATATGAAGTAGGGAGAAGTGGTTGTTCTGGATGTTTTTGAGCACAGAGATGCTTCCTCAGAAGCTGGAACTTCTAGGACTTCTCCAAACCGATTTTGGCAGTAGTACCAGCAGCTTGGAACAGATGCTCTGGAAAAAGGGCTAGCCATACATTCCTGCTTCCACCCGCTTCCAGTGCCCTGCAGCTTTGCAATTTCTTCATCCACAGGATGTCTTGCAATCTGTTGAAGAACCCTTGATGGGTTTCTCCACAAGAAATTTTTATAATTGGCTTTCGAAGCCAGTAATACTATTGATCTCCTCACTATCCTTTGGCAAGAAGTTCTACAGGTTAATCATGCACCAGGAAAAGCTTTAATTTAAAACTGCTTCTCAGTAGTTTCATTTAATGCTCACCTTAGCGGTTATATTGTGAAATGGTAATTTTATGTTCTCAATGACAGTCATGCTTTTAATACGCCTCTGTCGTATTTCCCTCCTCCATTGTTTCTGAAGACACCTGAAAATGCCTAATCTGTTCCATCGCTCCCCGGGCAGCAGCTATTCTGCACGCTCCGCTGACCTTGTCACTGTTTCCTGTGTCTTTCTAGTTCTATCACATCTTTTTTGAGACAGTGTAAGTAGAGCTGCACACAGTACCCAAGGTGCAAGTGCAGCCCAGCAGGATGATAGGTCGTTTTTGCTCTCTGTACCTTTCCCAATAATTTCTGCTTGCTTTTGCTGAGCAAATGCTTTCAGACATCCACACTGTCTACAAGGTCTTTTTTCTTTAGCCCCAGTAGCACCCCTTACCATGAGTGACCATAAATATATGGATTGTTGGTTTTTATCCATGGGTGCATTACCCTGCACCTCACTCCTCAGTTTATACTGCTGCTAGTTTCTGCTCCGTATCAGATTCTTCTGCAACTCTCTCCTGTCCTCTTCTGTTTTTCTTACTCAAAACAATTTTGCTTGTCTCGTCCACATCCCCTCACTCTTCCAGATCATTTAGGAACACACTGGACTGCAGTCCTGTCCCTCTCTGCTGACGATTTCCCCACTGATGAGACCTGACCTTTCCCCTTTAAAGGAAATGCCAGCGAGGGAAGCATTGTAGAAATACAAGCCTATGACTTCTTCTGCATCACCTTTACCCAGATGCTCAGGGAATGCCAAGAGATTTGGCAGACACGTTCTCCCCTCCTCACAAGAGCCATGCAGCCCCTTCCCCAGGTGACCAAACTTGCCCTGTGGGATGGGGGCCATGATTTTATGCAGATGGCTGAATTTCCGAGTAATCCCCCAGATGTTGCCACATTTGTCCTTTGCACCTGAGAGTGACAGAAGCACCTTACCTCCTTGGCAAGAACAATTCCCTCACCACATCTGCTTGCTGTTTCACATTGGTCAGTGTCTGCAGCCCCTACAAGGGAAGATGCACAGGAATGCAGAACATCTCCCCTGTCTGCTGAGCCTTCCAGATTCGGAGGTCATGAGAGAGGAAAACAGATTAAAAGGGTTGTAAAGCAGCCAGCACGGGGAAGATCTGACCCGCAGGGCACCAGTAATTGAGATTATTAATCCACAGTAGGTAGTGATGGCTTTGCCTGAGGCATGACCCAAGTTTAAAGAGCAACAGCTCGCAGTTGTGCTAAGAGGCTTTGGAGGCAGGCAGGCAAGTGAGCTTGCTGGCCAGGAAAGCTGCTGGGATCTGGCCATGGGTTGGCCCCTTGGCTCCTCTGCTTTCAGCAGGCAGCTACTGAGGCAAAGCCAGCACTGGAACTGCTGCATCTTCCAAATTCAACCAGGGCATGCTCTTGGCTTTCCCTGATTCACTGCATGAAATATGAACAACTGGCAGGCCACTTTCCTCATCTAAGCATGCAACTAATCCATACATCTCACAGGGAAAAGCTAGGAGCCTTAATAAGGGAGATTTTCAGAGGGCAAGTCCAATACACAACCTCTGCAAGAAGCCAACTCCTGTTCCCCTCCCACAAACTCACTCCTAATGTTCAGGAGTGCATCTGAGGTCAGGAGCAGCATCCATGAACCCCTCATCTGCCTACTTCCAGTGACACTTAGAGCCTTTTATTGTCATCCAGATCTGAAGTGTATTTATTCTGGCATGCTAATGCAACACGTGTGGCACAGTCTCATCGAAACAAGTACTTGTCTAACTCCCTGCCTTGGGAATGATGGTACAAGAAACACTTTCTGCTCCAATTCACAGCATCCCCGATCACAGTAAAGCCACTGTAGGGGCACCATGGTTCATTAACTGGCCACCATGGTTGAAGAGCTCATGAAGACATGTTTGAAACACAGATTGCACTGGCAAGACCGCTGTTCTGAAACATGTAACTCCCTCCTTCTCCACTGTAGAGTCACTAAGGCAGCAGGGTCTTCACCACACCCACACATGGGTTTGTCCCTGTTGGTTGTGAAGGCCAAAAAAATGATAAAAGCTAGGCATTAAATAATATTACAGAGTAGTTATAACATGGCTCTGTATGTAAAGGAAAATTCATATTTCCACAGAATTGAACACTGGATTTACAAGACATTTGTAAGAGCCAACCTTGAAACCCTGGCTTCTTAGGATAGGACTTCCTACTGTGTACATTTTCACCAGGTTAACTCAGTTAAGAGAACTTTTAGTCTGGGAAAATTCCTTTTCTGAGACTGCCCCATGTGGTGTAATTCTCTCCAGAATGCAGGAGAGCTAAGAAAAAGAAATACTCGGATATTCTTTCTCAGGGAACACTGTTGCTTTTGTACAGATGCTGTAAAGTAGTAAAAACATCAACACATTGTTTTCCCTTAAAATGGCATTTTCTAAAGTATTTCAACTTTGCTGGAATATTTTGACAATATTATGAACATAAGGCTGCAAGAAAAGATTTCGACCTCACCAAAGTGAAACATTTCCATAAGTTTCTCAAACAAAATTTGACAATTGAGGAATACCAGGAGTGTTTGGCTGGCACTGGTGTGAACAGGGAAGAACGTGACTCTCGCTCCATTAGGCCACAACTTCCATACTGCTGCTGCAGCCCCAGCCCCATGCACGGTACCATACATGTAGCACTGACTGGCTTCACAGGACAGAGGTGGTTTTTCAGCTGTTCATAGTTTCAGAACAAATGGTGACGACACTTGCTATTACCAGGCTCAGACATTACCAGCTACAAGGCAGACCCATTTCCTCCGTCCTCAGCTGAGTAAAAACAAACCTAAGTAACACATTTGGGGTTCTTTCTTGCATTTGACTCAGGGTTTAGGGTCTTTTAAGGTTTCTGTCATTGGCTTTTCTCTGCAGACATTAGAACCAGAAAATACCTAAATATGCCAAGTTGTCATTCTTACATAATGGCTCGGGGATTTATAAAAGGCCCCAAACCTTCTGAGAGCTTGCAACACCAGTTCGCAATAATCACACCAGTGACAGGTAACATGGCTGGCTCCCAGGGACAGGAATCACCGCTGACTTGTGACATACTCAGTAAAGGCCTTACCCTGCTTCTACTGAAAACAGGGCAGCGCCAGCCCAGAGCACAGCTCAGGCCAATTATCAGCTTCTGGAAAGGTCTGCTCCTCTATGAGAAGGTAAAAATCCTTCTTTCCTCATGAGCTGATATTTCACTTATGCTGGAAGAAAAGTTCCAGCCAGCCCCATTCCAAAACACACAAAATTTGGCAAAACTGGAGAGTAATGAGAAGTGTTCAAGCAAAAGATGAAGTATCATTCTATGAAGATTGCTGCAGAGCACAGCAAGAAAGAGGGAATCACAGGAGATGAATGACCAACAGGTGGAATCTCAAGAGGAAAATAAAATACAGGAGGCAAATACTTCCATGTGTAAGCAGATAAATCAGTGAGACATTACTTTAGCAGCAGGGAAACATGCACAAGGCATTACCTAAGGCCTCAAAGGTCCATCAGTGCAGTGGCTGTCTACTTCACACAAGCAGAGTCCAAAACCTGGACCATACACAAGGCACATGTGATGGACCTGGCACAGCACAAAAATGCAGCTCAGCACAAGCTAAAGCTGTAACTGCAGCAGCAGAACAGAGCAATCAAGGGTTAGAGAAGAAAGAGATGGCTGCAGACGATTTACCAATAATGTCAGAGAGCTGGGGCCAGATTCAGACCTGCTATTAACTGATACTGCTCCATGAGGTCTGAATTTAGCCCATACATATCAGGTGCTGATTATTATTTTTTTTACAGGCACTTTAGGGATTCAAAGCTGGAAGGATAAAGCTGAGCTGCAGCCCCATCAGCATGTGTTAAGCTATTTATGAGTCACTAAAACACACCTTTTCTAATTCTCACTTTAGCTTGTGAATGGCATGTGGCCAACTCACCTTCTTTGGCTACTCGAGAAGTCACAACAGTGTGATATCTACTGAAGCTACTGGCAGAGCCACTGCACTGACTCTGCTTCAGGACATGTTTGACCTCCAGCCAGACCTGCATTAGCCTGCTGTCCGTTTACATCAGGACAGCCATAGATATTGTCCAAACAAATGCCACACAATGGCAGCACTAAATTTTAAGAAATCTATCCAGTGCTTTGTAACCATCATGAACATTTGAGGGTGTGAGGAATGGAAAGGCAAGTTTCCAGGGAGGTGTCTTTCCTTTTTCCCTACTGAGTTACAGCAAGCATCATGGCCACGTCATCTCTTTTTCATTCCCTTGGGCTCAGTGTCAAGCCATAATGAAACCATAAGGAATCCAGCATCACTGAGCAGTGTACAAAGGCACTGCAGAGCTGGGTTGTGTAGTGTGCAGTGTTGCAGGAAGAGGAGTCTGACACCAAGAACTTGGCTTCCCATTTTTATTTGCTACAGTCCCTGAACTGCAGTGAAACATGGCAGAGAAAAGCTTTGCTCCTCACCCTGTGCCCTCAGTCACCCTCCTGGTAACAGTGAGGGCTGTCATGCAAGACCACAAATGTCCAAAATGGTTAATGCCAACAGCAAGGTATCTGAAGGAAAGCAGGCAAAAGCAGAAGAATCATTCTCAGGATGATGCTCTCAGGGGATATATAATCCAAGATAGCTTCTCAAAGAGCACATAAGTGGGATTCCTGGGCCTTTCCCCAGATCCAAGCCATCACTGACTTAGGCAGCGGGGCAAAAGGGTGTTTGCTGCCAGAGTCCATAGATGTACGCTGGACACAGCATGGCCATGAGTCAGGCTGCCCACGTAGAAGAGCTGGCATCACTCCCAGGGAGACCCAGGAATGCCTCCTGGTGCTTGGCCTCCATGCTCACCACCCTGCCCCTTGGCAGAGCACCTCTGGGCTCAGGCAGAAGGGCACCAGAGCTGCCTCTTTGCCCATTTATCTAGAACAAAAGTGGGGACATTTCTCAGCAAGCACAGAAAGCATGACAGCCCTTGGTCTCCAGGTAAAGCATGCGGCTGCCTTCGATGAGAGGCAGAACAGACACCAGCTTTACTTGCACACCATTGGGGAAGTGTCTGGTAATGGGCCTACATTAAGACAGAATAAATTAATAATCAGGAACAATCTCTGAGCTGACGTCTGCTCCAGCCTGTGAGATAGTCTCTGAGCAGCTAAAACTAGAACAGAAGCAATTCCTGGGGAACAAGTCATAGGGAAAAGCCTGTACTGGTCTGCCAGAGACACAGACAGCAGTGCCTGGATAATCTCATTTTAAATTTTCTTCCTTCTGCCCTTCCTCAGCTGGCTTCCCTGGTTCAGTCCTTGCCTTGTAAAAACTGTTGGATCATGTCTCTGGTACCCCATTTCTTCCTTAGTGCCATTCTCACCAAGAGATGTTTAATGCAGGATGCCCGCAGAGACCAGTCACTTCTCATAGAGGTGTTTACACCAACCAGGATTGATGAAGATGGGCACATGGTGGCTTTGCCTGCCTGCTGCTCAGCAGCTGTTTGCACTGCACTTCAAGATCCTGTTATTTCTATTTAATATTCCAACTTTTCCAACTTCATTTTATTCCACATTGCGTATTTCACATTCCTTCACAATCTCTTTGTAATTCCATGCCCCTGTTAAGAACTCTCACCCATAAGAAAAATAATGCTGAAAAGAGTGGGATTAAATAAGCAGGTGATGGTTCAAGCCAGGATCAGGATAGATCACAGACAGAAAACACTACACATAGACCAGCATAAGACTCTTCCCTTAACACATCACAAGAAGTTCCAGAAGGTAGAGCAGCTGCCACCCACTTTTGCAAGGGCATCAGCCTTGAATGCCCTTTCATGCTAGTGTTGCAGTCAGGATCTTCACACCCAACAACTGCTCTTAAAAAATGGGAGAGGGCCCTGGTGGTTTCATCCAAGTAGGAGCAACAGGGATGCTCTTTCTGCATGTGGGGCAGTACAGCAGTTTTATAGTGTGGGAGGTCCAACTGGTCAGCATGTCCTCTCCAGTCTTACTAGGAAAAGGGAGAAAAGGTTTATTGTGAAGGTTTTGGCTGATTCTTATTCTTTACACAGTAAACTCTGTGATCACAGTTTAAGCATAAGGGTTTACAGAAGTTTTCCCTTTTGAGGGTGTAGGTTTGAGCAGCAGACTTTCTACCTAGTTAAGGGTTATAAATGATACTATAGGTTTATAATACTAAAGGCAATGCTTTCCCATACTTTAAGTAATTGCACTGAGATGGGCCCTTCACTGCTGGGAGCAGCAGGGGTCACTGTAGTGTGTGTTAATTGGAAGTAGTCAGCTAAAAATAAAAACCTAAAGGGAAAAAACCAACAAGCTGAAGCATCTTGTGACAGCTCACCCCAGAAGCCCTATCGGTCTGCCAGGACTGCCCTACCCAGAAGCTGGGAATGAAGCAAAACCATCCACCACCTAATGCTTGAGAGCTCTTTAACCCACTCCATCTTCAGCTGTTTTCTGTCACTGGCTGCTTTTAACCTAGATTTCAACCTCCAGAACTCTTATTTCTGGCTGCAGCTTTCATTAGCAGAGACATGCTCCCCATTCAGTTCCTTCCAGAGATGTAGGCTACATCCCCAAAGTGCCTTTTTGGGAAAGTCATCCGATGCACTCACAGACTGAGCGTGCAGTGCCCTGCAAAACAGGGAGGGGCATAGCTTCAAAAGTGCATTTTCCCCCCCTCAGCACTGAGGAGCCAAGCCACACCAGTGAAGCTTTTAGATGGGGTTGTTCTTTCCTAAACAGTGTCAGTTCTGTTTCCAAAATTGAAAGACTGATTTTTAAGGACATAGAGCCCTTTTTTCCCTTTGTCTCTTTCCCTCTCCTCCTGGAGTGGTAGGTGATGCAATGCAATTCTTTCTCTGCTTTTTCACACCTCCATTTTTGATGATACACGCAGCTGGGGAAGAGGTTACCTTGCACAAAAAGGGTCTCTGTGCATGGCAAGGCAACAGCTTCTAGCAACTCCCAGTGACCCCTCATCCTCAGCTGGTGAAGTGCTTTCCTGCTGATCCTGCAGAAATCCCGATTTCCTGAAATCCTGATTTCCTGCAGGAAAGTCTTCTGGTGCTACACAGACAGGCTTTATAAGGGTAAGTGCAGCAGTCTGGGGTCCCCACTGCAGAGGTGCTCACACTTCCCTGCATGTCCCTTACTTCGAGACTGTCTGTATCTTATCTTCCAGAACTAGCTGTGATCTGACAAGATCAAGGTGGAGGTTGGAAGCAAGAAGTGATTTTAAAGTGTAAAATGCCTCAGTTGAAGCCTTTTCTCAGTTTCACATTCTCCAACATCCACTTGGCCACCAAACCCAGGAAGAAGGTATGGGGATTTCAAAGCCTGGTGCATGTGCTTTCTTTCCAGAAGGGTCTGGTCTCTCTTTTTTTGGCATATGAGAAGTTTACCTGATAGGGATGGATGTAAACTGTCCCCAGCATTAAAGACTTATAACCATGTCAGCAAAGCACTACACTTAGCAATTTAGGTCTGCTGAGAAACTGGATCTATCAGCTCAAACACCCAGGCAATTACAGTCTGCAGTCTTGAACCAAAGTGAGTCCAGCCAGCCCAAAATACAGGCCAAGCAATTTTGCATCTGGCTGCAAAAGATCAAGTAAAACATACCCATGACTACTGGCATCTGCTCCAAACACTTCTTTGGTTTAGAAAGCATAAATGCCAGAAGATGGATTGGGGATGCTGAACATCAACAGCAGAGCTGTTCCCACAACAGCCGTGTATGTTAACAAATCCTTACAGTTCGCCTTGGCAGAGACACTGAGGTTAGCATTTCCGTCCCCTCTGCACAAGCAGGGATATTGCAGCACGATTGTAACAGGCAGCTCCTGGAGCCTCACACAAGCAGCCCACAAGGCCATGAAAAGAACTGTATTACAAGTGGCTTTGCACTTAGGACTGCTGGCCCACGTGCTAGGCTCAGACACCTTGCCAAGAAGAGACAAGACTGAAATCTAAAAGTATGTCCCACGCCTCCACACTGACTGCCTTTCCATCATCTCCTGTGGGGTTTCGAGTGGCTTTAAAAACAGGCAGTTTGGCCTGATGGAGGTCAAACCACAAGAGTTGGGTTACCTCCTGTCACAGCATATTCTGTGGCTGAGGTAACCCAAATCTACTGCATCCCTTTACCCTGCCTGCACCACAAAAACCTGTTTTTTCCTTTAAGGTGGCCTTCTAGCTGTGCTTACTGCCCCATCAGGCTTGCGGTCTTACTTTTAGGGCTTTGTAGGCTCATCCAGCACAAAAAGCACTGGCTGCTCTCCACCTCAAACCTCTGCCAGGTTGTGAGATAGATGGATCTGGTTTTAAAACGTATCATAAATTGGAACAGTGTAAGAAGCTAACAACAATCATTCTGCTGAAGGTAGCAGCCTACATCCCAAAGAACCTCAGCACAACCAATTTGCAAATAAATGGACCCAAATCAACAAATGCTTTTATATTTCAAGTCATCTCATGAAACTCAACCTCTGCAGGACTTTTGCAATTAGATCTCATTTGAAAACCTGTATAAATCCTCTCTTACTAACTGTAAGTTTTAAGTATATTAAGGGCATATTTTAAGTATGTGAACCCTAAAAATATCCAGCGCAGACACACACTAGGGGAAAGTGCACACACACTCCAGTAGCAACCTCCTATTGCTTTTTGTGTGCCTTCTGTGCACTGACTTTGTGATTCTACATCACACCACACAACTTCCCAGTCAAGAATATTAAGAACTTTTCATTTCCTACAACCAAGGTGCCCTCAGAGCTCTACCTGGCTGGGAACTCAATCAAGCCCATGAGTCCCTACACAGGGCATAGTTTCAGCAATACATGGCTTCTCAAACTCACAAAGCAACAAGAAAACCCAAGGCTGAAAGCTGAAACTAAAAATGTAGAAGTATTTAACATTGAAGGTGATAAAGCACTGGAACAATTTAACAAGGTGAATCTTCCATCACTGGAAAATTTTAAACCAAGAGGGGATGTTTTCTATATTCAATGCTGCACTTCAAGCAGGAGTCAATCGAGGGCAGTCCTGTGACGTGCTCTCTGCAGGAGGTCAGACTGAGAAGATCACAAGAGCCTCTTTGACCCCATAACCCAGGAATTAATGCCTGGGAGGAGCTTCTTGTAAAATCTGTCAAACCACTGCCCTTTAAATCCCTACCTACAGCTTCTCTGCTATGAAGCCACAACACAGAATCAATGAAAGAGCAGGGAAGATGGAAAAGGAAAATAAAAAAAACCCAAAACCCCAAGAAGTTACTGAATAGTGGAGACCAAGGCACAGTGAAAGGATGACGGAGGTTTAAGCACTGCCCCTGCACCAGGCTGAACAGAACCTATTCTGGGCTCCTGGAGATCATGGGAGTTTTGCTATTATTGACTTCACTGGTACTCACTTTGTGTCCTCTGCAGATAAGTAGAGGACACGGGTTTGCATTCTGCAGAGTTGTGAAGCCTCTGTCATTCCTAAACCCTGAACAGTCCCACTACACAGACAACCTAGGTACAAAGTTATTGTTCTTTCATTTTCACATCCCAACCAAGGTGCCTTTGTGATTATAACTCTAGACCAAAAGAGAATTCTTATGAACAAAAGGGGAAAAAAAGGAAAAAAACAAACAACAACAACAAAATAAAAACACCAAAAAAACCCCTACGAACCAAAGCTGCTTTTCCATTATTCTCGTTCTGCTGCTTTGGAATCAGAGAAAATAAAAACCTCCATGGGCAGATCTGCGTTTCTCAATGCATCTCAAAGTTGGCAGAGATTGCACAAGGAGCGAAAGCTAGACTGCACAAATCCTCAGAAAGCCACCAGAGGGTAGCAAAACATTTTAGAGAGCAGTTAACAAGCCCAGGCAAACCAGCACGATCTGTACCTGTAAGGAGGGAGATACTTTCTGGTTGCTATCTCAGTTCTTCAGGAAAGTTATATTTTTATTCATCCCTATCCATTCCTTTTTCAAAAAGCTGCCCTTGATTTCTTTGTAGATGAGAAGGACAATTTATATTTCACATTATTTCTGCCCTGCTCCTTGGGAAGAAATTTGTTTCTCCCTAATTTTCTTCCTAGTGTTTGCATTACCACCCAGGCCAACTCTGCCCTGCAGCCATGGGCAGCATGCAGTACCATACCGGCATGGCATGACAGTAAAGTGGTACAGGACTGCAGGATGAGGAGATGCAAGGAGGGGAAGAGGGCCAGGAGGGCAAATAGCTACTTCCAGTGGGTTGGGAAAACTGGGCCCATCAGTAACTCCCTACATTAGGAGTCAGGATTACCCCGACAGTATTGCTTATGCAACATTCAAACAACACCCAGCTGGAATTGCTGATGGGCAGTCTTGAGGGTTTGACTTTCTCAAAGCTGTGAAAAGTACAGGAGAGGGAGAGACAACATTTTTTAATGATTTCCTCACCTGTCCAAAAGTCTCCATTCTCCACCTTGCTGATTCCCACCTCAGTCACAGGGAAAGCCCCCAGTTCTGCAAGCATCTCAAGGAACTAACAAACCAGCTCTATCCTGATCCCTCTTGTATGCTTTCTGCCGAGTGTTAGGGCAAGAAAAAATAATAATAATAAAAATTTTTGCAAGTTAAGATTTCTCCTTGTAAAATTCTCAAAAACAGGATGCAAGGAGTCCTGTTGCCCTGTTTGGAGAAGCTTGAGTGGAACAAGGAGGCAGCCAGGAGCACAGTGAAAAAAAGAAAAAAGTCTGGCTTTTAAATAGCTAACTTTTTCATGCAGTCTGCAGGAACCAAAATAGCTCCTGAATATTTCAGCAAATCATTCCCAATAATTAAAATTGTGATGTGTTTGCTGTCAACCCCAAATGCAGTGAAAGCCATCAGATATATTATTCACTACAAATTATTCAACCAGCTGCACTTGCAGAGTTGAAAATTTCCATTCAGAAATTCTTTCATATCTGTCCATTGCTAAAATGTAAGACAAACTAACCTTCTCTTTTCCATCCTATTTATTTAATACGGGTCTGTCTCACCCAGTAGGTTAATGCTGTAGTGCAGCTGGCACTTTGCACTGATTGTCAATTTATGTCTGTTCAGTGCAGCTGCTTTCAGTGACTATTACAGATGGATGGAAGTCATTTAATACATTTTCCGCAAACCGTACCCCAAATTGGAGTATCCTACTTGCTCTACCCAGGTGTTGTACCACACCTGAGGATCAGCCCTTTGCCACATTGTCAGGAAGCAATGGGAGGTAGAAGAAAGGCTCTTGCAGGCTTCCAGTTCTAGGAAAAAGCTTGTCCCTGTAAAGAACTTGATTATCAGTTCTGCCCCATCAATAGTAGAGACACATTTGCCCTCTGAAGCAGACACAAAGCTAAAGATAACAGAAGCATCACCTTCTTGCGGCACTATGAAAAATCTCTAGAATCATCCAAATCCAGTCCAGCAGCACACTCCTCCATTACATCTTCTGCATGAACTACAAATATGAAACAGCACACAGCACAAAAGCACACTCTGGGCAAGATCCATTTATAGGCCTTTTTGAAGAAAGTATCCAATACATAAGGGTGTTTTTGGTTTTTTGTAGTTGAGCTCAGGACACCTCAAGGGGACAAAATTCTGAAAGCACCGAGCACCCCTGATAGATGCCCATGCTCTGAATATCCTCAGTTTGAAATTCCCCACTGCCCATCCAATATGTGTGAATGTTTAACATAAATTAAGCTGTTATTACAAATCACTCAATCAAGTTCTCCCTGACCTCCAGTTGAAACATTCTGGGACAAGACAGTAAGCTAAAACAGACCCTTCTTCTATCCAAGGCTTCAGTGTGCATGGTTTCAGCTACAAAATCACTCCTTTTCTTCATTTTTGCCCCAGTAATCTTTGTGTGTTTCATAACACAGAATAAAGTATCCAAAACATAAATACTCGGCAAAACAAGCTGCAGAAGGTGTTTAAAAACAGGAGGGCTGCATTTCATTGCTATGCATTTGCTTGACAGTCTCACTGCATTGATCTCACCGCCAGCATTCTTGTCACAGGCACTGCCCCTTCAGTGGGAAGCTACAACCTGTTTAGTTTTTGCTACACCAAATTAAGTACACCTAAAAAGGTAACTCTCTCCATTCTCTAGCCCACAAAAAAACTCACAAAAATTTTCCTTTTTTCTGAAAGATGGACAAAGAGTATGATGGGCAGCCAGCCCTCAAAGTCCTCTCCTGGCTACTGTGTTGTCATGGCACCACCTGCAGTACTCCTGCTGGTTTGTCTTAACTTGAGGGGTTCAACTTGCATCTTAACTTTTCACTTTCCAAACCACAGGGAGCTCCATTAGTGTGAATGCAGACAGCAGCTCTATGCAACTTCTGGGAAGAATGTCCCAACTTAAGACCTGAGAGTCTGGACAGTTCAAGACATGGGAACTGCAGATATTACTTTGCATCTCCAGTAGATGTGATTTGGACCTGTGTTCAGTGAGGGGACAGAGGAGACAGCTGCTACCAGCTAACCAAAGCACAAGACTCCATGTGCCATTGTCAGCCCTTCACCCATCCTGTTCACAGTTCAGGTGTTTATTGATGTGGTTCTGTTTCCCTGGACTCTGGGATCCCTAGATTGGTAATGCACCTGCAACAAGGAAGCTGCACATCACCAATTTTAATGGCTGCTCACAGAGTGGCTTAGAAGGGTACAACTTCTCTTCATGACCAAGAGGATTATCACTGGAAATGATGCCACAGGAAAAACTGGAAGATCACTGATATCCCCTTTGGAAAAGACTGTGGCAATATGGGGAAACATCACATTGAAGTCACAGTTCCCTGTGAGCACTTCTCCTCGGTGACATGTGGCACTGTCATTCCTGAATGTCACCTTGATAGAGAGAACGACTTCTAGGGAGGAGTCCTCAGCTTGGAGCAACAAAAGCCACCTCCTTCAGAAATACTCCCACGGAGGTGCACAAGGCCAGGACAATAACATCATGTCAGGCCATCATTAAAACTTCTGAGTAGTTACAGCTCCTCATTGACAGTCTTATGTAACAATTGAAAGCAATTAAGGTAACGACCTTCCCAACACTGACATGTCTGCATAAACATAGAATTACAACAGTGATGGAAAGAAGCCTGGTAGATATTTAGCTCAGAGAACAAGAAACCTAAGTCAGAAGGTCCAGGGCCCTTTTCCAGCCTTGCTGCTACTGACTTCTGCAGGACATTGTGTCAAGCCCTGAAGGCAGGGACAGAGGCCAGAAGGTGCTTGTACGTTAATAAGTCCTCCTTACCCAGCAGATGACATCTCTTGACAAGACACTGCCTTTCTAGAGAGGATCAAGGGTGTGTTGTTGCACAGCTGACTGGCAATTTTATAGCTCAAACTTGGACATATTGGCTTTCTAGGGGCACAGAGATGAAACTAACCCTTGTCTGGGATACTCAGACATCCTAATAGAGTTAGCTGTGGCTCCTCACTCAAAAAACATCTACTCTAGGAGCCTATTTTTTCCTAAACTCCTTTTAGTTCTTGCAGAGTCAAAGTGGAAAATCAATAGTAGGCAAATATAGATAAGGCAGTGTGGGGAAAGATGATCAAATCAACAGAGAGGAGTGAAACATAAGTTTACATAGACAGAAGACACACAGAAGTGCGGTGGGAAGACAAAGGCATTTATTTTCAGATCTGAATAAGTGAGAACTATACAAAATCCAGACCAAAGGCCAATAAAAACAAAAGCTTGCTAGCAGTGCTTAGATCACACATGTTCACATGCAGCCTACATGGGTGGCTCAGACTGCAAGATTTTAGACAAAGAAAGTTTAGAAAAAGCCTTAGTATAGAAAACAAAAAGACTGTGATAAAACATACAGCACTGTCTATACAACATTGTACCTTCCCCATTCAGGCCTTAGACCCTGGTCCTGGAAGCAGTGACGCACAGAGCTAAAGCCTGCAATGAAACAGCTCAGCCCACATGGGCTAGCAGGGATGGACAAGCCCTGACAGTTAGAGCTTTACACTGTAAAATCTGTAGGAAAATATAAGTCCTCTCCTGTAAAATTTCTGAGATCCCATCATAATGGAAGTTATCCTACCAGAAAAATCCCTAAACAATACACAGTAAGATGACAGCCTGTTCAATTCTTTTGTTCTTTCCACCTTTGTGTTACTGTACTAATAAAGATTCTCCAAGTAAAATTCTTATCACTGGCTTAATATCTTGCTCTAGTTCCAGATTCAGTTTTGACTCACGTTGCAGATTGAGTTCAGAGTCTGGAACAGTGGTTCAGACTCAGGGTTCAAGGAAAAACAAAAAAAACCTATGTGGCTTCAAGTTCATTGGATATTCAGCCCTAGAGGGCTATTCAGAAACAACGGGGTTTGTTTCTCACCTATTGTGGTGCAGAGATTAGCTGGTAATTGAGGCTGAGCAAGTGTCCCCCTCTACTGAGAGGTATTTTCCACTGCTAGTGTTCAGACACACACAGGCAGGTTCTGAGGACCACGTATGGTAACCTCGTGAGTTGCTTCTCTACTCAGTGTGGTCCCTCTGGCTCCTACCATACAGAAAGGTAAGCAATCACCTATATCACCTAATTAATATGTATCCAGTGCCACGTAAGTAGTCATACAGTGTGCTGCCTGGCCCATCCATTCCAACAATTTCCCCGGAACGAGCCAGAGACATGACAGATGAGATGATGTGGAATTACGACTGCCAGGTACTCCTTGAGACTCAGTACTTGCCCTAAAATACAGCAGTTCTCTCTGAATTGTTCTGTATGCAACACTGTTAGGGACCTTGCAATGC
This sequence comes from Aegotheles bennettii, assembly GCA_013398125.1. NCBI lineage: Eukaryota > Metazoa > Chordata > Aves > Caprimulgiformes > Aegothelidae > Aegotheles > Aegotheles bennettii. The sequence goes on along the minus strand of VZRW01011205.1, from coordinate 203,984 downwards.
CTGGAATACAGTTTCTCAGAGAGGGATCTCCTTTCTGTAACCATGAATAGTCCAGCACTTCCAACGTGGTCTGGCTGGTATCCACAGAGAAGAACACAGCCTGTGGCTCAGGGCTGAAGCTCCAGGATGCCTGCCTGGGGGCTGCACAAGCTGAGGAATAAGAGTCTGCACTCTTCCATACCTATGGGCAAGTGCAAGTTGAGTATTTTTTTCCTCTGCACACTGCTTGTTTTCTTATGACGTTCTCTAGAAAAGAGGCCATTGAGCCCAATTTTTTTTTTTCCCCTCAATTTTGGAGTAGTACCTTTGGCTGCCTAAGGAAAAAAGTTCACATTCACCAATAAGAAAAACTGTGTGGATAAAGAGCATTTGCAGAACAAGTGGCATAACAGAAAAGGACTATCAGGCTACCTGGAGAACTGATACTTGCCTAAACTAAAACTTACTAAAACTTACTAAAACTATTTTTGTTCAAAGTCGTACCTACAAATTCTCAGAGATTAATTAATGCAGATTTTCTTATAGTATTTCAGATTAATCGCTGCATAAGAAATGGAGTATCTCAAAATGTGGTATAAGCTTCTGATTCACACATTTGCCATTTGGGGATATTAGGTATGTATGTATTTTTAATGAAGATATAGAACATCATAAGGAAAAAATCCAATTCACAATTCTATGTATGTACCAAGTTTAGTGTGCAATGACCCCAGGTCCCACAATAACATCATGCTGCGAGCATATTTCAACACCAGCCCTCAGTGCATTCACATCATGCAGTGCAGAAGCCCTAGGCTGAGACAGGTCACACTCCAAGAGCTCTTAGAATCATAGAATCACACTCCAAGAGCTCTTGGAATCATAGAATCATTATGGTTGGAAGGGACCTCCAGGGTTATCAAGTCCAACCTCTATCCCATCATATTCCTAGCCATTAGACCATGGCCTCAAGTGCCTCATCAACCCTTTTTTGAACACCCCTCTTCTAAAGCATTGAAGCCTTTGTCTTAAATTGATCGTTATTCCTAGCATATCCCCATAGATACTTAAATGCAAAATTTGAGGATAAAACACACTAGCTACATCCATACAGGTTAAAACAGCCTCAAACAGAAGCAAACGGCTCTGCATCACTTAAAGTGCGAGTTACATTTTAACCTCTGACTGCCAAGGAATACCGAGCCAGTCTGACACACCACATGGTGGGCATAAAATTGACCCAGAGCATCCATGGAAAAACACCTCCTGGTTGCACTGCATTCTTAGGGAAGTCAGTCCCAGACCCCACACCTACATGAATAAACTGTGACAAAAATTCCTCCACACCTCCCACCACCCCTTCCTCTCCAGATTCCAGTTTTACTTCATGAAGTTTTCCAGAGCATTATCTTTCCCAGTATCTGCTTGTACAAGTAACAACTTTGTTTTCTTATGCAAAGGCAAACTTAAAAGAACAAAGAGAACTCTCTTGTAATGCTTCATCTTCATCAGCAGACCCAACAAGCTCTCAATGAAAAATCACAAGCTTTTATTCCTACCCATCAACCTACCACTAAATGCATAGAGAATAGCCACAGAAATAAGGAGCTTTCCACACTTGAAACCTTCCTGTCTTTGAGATTAGGACAATCCCTTACACCCCTACACCACCAGCAGTCTTCAAAACACAGTATACACAATTTTGCATGTGAGACAATGGGGATGGCATCTTCAGAGATACATGTTCAAAGTGATTAGGAAAGCTGATAAAGCATGACAGCCACTGAGATTTTCTTTCTACTTCTGTGTAGACAGAATGAATTGACTTGTCTTAGTATAGTATCACAGTCCAAAATATTACACCTAGAAGTATTTTTTATGCTGTATACTATTAATGCTCTATGCTTTGCATATAGAGAATGTAGAAATAGCACTACGATAGAAGTTAATTTAATGGCCCCAATTCAAACTATTTTTCCCTCCAGCAAGCTGTAAGCATGCAAAGTGAGGTCCCAATTTAACCAAGAGCCAACTCTGGCATCAAATTAGTGCTGATACAATATGGTTAGAAAGATTTTTCTCTTCCTCTCTTAGCTACCAGCTTACATCTTGTAAATGTCTTACGACCATTATCAGCATTAATTATAAAAGACATCTGCCTTCAATGAGGAAGAACTGGAACAGGTAGGATGAGGTGCAAGGAAGGTGCCAGGCTGCCCTTGCTTCCTGCAACTCCCACTGCTCACTGATGAGAGGGCACCAGCACATTTTAAAGGAGCTACTTATGCAACTCTGCTGCCAACAACAAGGCACAGGGTAGAGAGGTGTGACTGAGCTGCGAGAGAAGGGGGGAAATGGAGGGATGGAATATTTGGGACCAGCAAGGGGCAAGTGAGGGGGAATTTAGGTACAGGAGTAATATGGGATTGGGGATGCAGAGACACCCCAGACACTTTCCCAGCCTGCTTCAGCAGCCATCTCACCAGTCCTGCCTGCCCTGCACAGCCCAAGGATGGGCTCCTTGAAACCAAACCTGCTTAGGTATCTACAGCACAAAGGTAACCATCAATGCAGACCCACAGACCTTAGTGCCTCACACTCACTCAAGTGTCACTGGGATGCATCCAGGTACAAAAGCATCTCCAAAGCCAAACACCCACATCTGCATGGCACTGTGCCAGGCTTCAGCCATTCTGCTCCACACAGAGCCACCCCACTGACTGTACCTGAGGCACAGTTACTCTGTGAGCTAGATAAAGCAATCACAGATAATCCAGATTACTGAAATTTCATTTCAAAAAGAGAAAGTAAGTGAAGCCATTGTAAATATGACATTGAATGAGGCCCACAGACAACTGCTGTGGCCCCAAAATGTCAAGTGCTCTGTTCCACACACCCACTAGCATGGATCATCACTTCATATAAGCTCACCATAAATACGTAAGTCATCTGAAAAAAACCAAGCAGGTTACTACTCCTATGGGAAGCTGTTCCAGAATGTTACCCATTTCCTCATCACAAGCTGCTTTCTAACTTCAAGCCTAAATTCATTAATCCCCATACTTGCACAATACAAAGCCCCATACCTCCTGCACATAGGCATTAAGACTTGTAAATAATTTACAAGAGACATGAATATGCTGCCACCTGCACACCAAGGAACCACTCATTCTACAGCACATGGGCACCTGTTGCTACCTCTGGGGAAGGGAGAGGGGTGAGGTGGAGGTAGCTGTAGGGTCATGCTGGGAAGCTGTTGATACATGATGGCTCTTTGGTGACTTAGGCAACAAACTTAATATATCTGATTTAATCTACCAAAGCAGTGGGTGCTAACAGGAATCCCTGCTGGTAGACACAGCCGAGGACAAGCATCAGCAAACAGGCAGATTAAAGAAAGGTCTCATCCCAAGAAACAGCCCAGACACAGGCTGCACATCACCTGCTGTCAGTCCGGTGTCACAGTGGTGGAATGTAAAGCCCCAGACTGTCAATCCACACCTCTGCAGCCAAGACTAGCCTGGGCTGAAGAAAGTGAGACTGTTCTTTCTTTGCAACTTGGGCTCCACAAAGCATGAAGGTTCACAGAAAGTGAAAGAGAAACCATGGTACCAATAACTCCTCCCCACGTTGCAAAATTTCATTCTTGTGTTCACTTTCAAAGACTTAAAAATCAAAGCTACAGCTCAGGGAACATCTGCCTTGATTTTCAAACAGGGCAGAGAACTACCACCAAGCTAGATAAAAAAGCAATGGTCTTCTGAGTGGATACTACAGGCTAAATTAATTGAGCCACAGATTACACAGATGAGTACACAAGGCTAGATCTCATACCAGTAGATCGCATCATTTGAATAGCAATCTCAGTCTGAAGGGTGCATGAATGCGAGACTGCAATAATGATCCTGTGCAGAGCTCAGGTCAAGGCCATTAAGGACCTGGATGCTGGAGTCCCTGGCCAGTTGTTCAGCCTCTGACACCTGCAACACAAAGTTACATCGCTCACAAAGTAAACTTTGTGGAGTCTGTGAACCTTGCAGAATGACAGAGTTAACAACAACTCAGTTTTTGGATTTCCATAGATAGGCCGTTTCATCAGTGCGAGTTTTGACTGAATCATAGAATCAATCATCAAGGTTGGAAGAGACCTTCAAGATCATTCAGTCCAACTGCCTACCTACATCACCACTAAACCATATCACTCAGCATCACATCCAGATGCCTCTTGAACACTTTAGACTCAGGTAAGTCTTGGCCAAATACTTCTGCACACAAAGCAAATAGGTACAAATCATAACTCCTTATACACCCTGAATGTGGCAACACCACCACATGCTTAGTGACATGTGCCACTTTCAAAGGAACACCACATTTTTGTCTTATAAACATATTTACCAACCTGGTGGAAGGTTTCCATCTGAAGTTTTTGTGCAGGCACTTTTTTCCATCCAGCTCCAATAATTTAACTTTTTAAAAATTATTTGTAAATGACTCGCTGCTTTGACAAGGAGCAGGAGTTACAGAAGCACATCATCCTCTGGAGACTTTCCCTCCAAACAGGTTCTAACAGGGACAAGGAAAATGGTGACTAAAGGCTGCAAGACTACTTTTCCATGGGTGCTGCCCAGCTCCTAGCACTTATGCCATGTCACTCCTGGGCATGGTAGGACTACAGCATCAACAGCAGGTAAAAGACTTAAGGGAGCACAAGTTTTGAGACATATCCCAGAAGGCTCATAAATTGCTTCCCTGTTTCACAATGCTAAGCAGACCAAGGACAAAGGAATGAAGAGATGACAGACCAGGACAAACTTCAGTGCAAAGTGGGACAGACCAATAACTGCCATCACTAATTGCCATTCCCCAGGTGGGAGCTTGGGCAGCCCCTGGAAACCTCACGAGCAGCTTGAGTTGCTTTATTGATATTTACTCTTCCTTCACCCTTGGTGATTTATACAAATGAGAGATCAGAAGAAGGAAGGAAATGCAGCAATAGCAGAAGGGAAGAGAAGGGTAATTAGTGCTGTCAAGATTGAGAAGATCAGTAGGGTCCTAGCGACGAGGGAAAAGATAAGAGGAAAGAAAGGGACTGACAGGCATTTAGTATTTCAAGCACAGAAAGGTTCTTGCAGCTAGGGATGCTGAAGCAAGACTTGCTTATTATTATGACTATGACAAAGCAGAAAAAAACAGAACACATTGATTAAAGCAGCAGGCATCTCCCTTGGATGCCGAGACTCAGCAAGGGGCTGCAGCTTCCCAAGGAGGCGAGCATTTAGATTTCAGCTATTCTGAGACATGGACCATATGTTGGGGCCATCTGGAGGCTGCTTTATTTGATGGATGTCGGGTGCCTCCAAAGACACCAGGGAAGGGAGCTGAAATATTGGTAACTGATTGACGCTGAGTGCACTTAACTAAAAATGACCCCACTTTAAAATTCACACCTGCTCTACAGGAGAAGCTTGGAAATAGTCTTCCCAGTGGAGATGATAGCTTCTATGGCTTTCAAAAATCAGCAGCTTCTGATGAAGCACACAGTCACCATTTAACTGACACAGTTGGGGAATTCATAGAAACATAATCATTTTGGTTGGAAAAGACCTTTTAAGATCATTAAGTCCAACCGTTAATCCAGCACTGCCAAGTTCACCATTAAACCATGTCCCTAAGCACCACATCTACACTTCTTTTAAATACCTCCAGAGATGGTGACTCCACCACTTCCCTTGGCAGCCTCTGCCAGTGCCTGACAACTATTTCAGTAAATAAGTTTTCCTAATATCCAATCTAAACCTCCTTTGGCACAACTGGAGGCCATTTCTTCTTGTTCTATCACTTGTTAGTGATAGAACAGTGGGGGCAGCCTTAGCTGTGCTCTCAGCCAGTCAACATCTGACCCATAGCACCAACTGGAGCATCCCATTCAGCACCAGACCTGAAGTGTCACCACACCATCAAAAGGTGCGTTACGCCAATGGATAAAGTCTACAGCACAAAGGGCCCTCCATGTCTTCAGAGACACCTCTGCTCTCTCAGCACCTCTTTAGAAGGTTTGCCAGGAAAAGAAGCTCTGCTGGGGTACTATCACAGTGCAATGCAAAGAAGTGAAGGAGAGAACACCCATGCAGCAACTCCCAGCTGACAGTTTTGCAGCACAGCTCACAAGGGATGTTTTTCTTTCATTCCCCAGATGCCAGGGCCCTGACATTGACAAATCACAGAATCACAGAAGTTGGAAGGGACGTCAAAAGATCATCTAGTCCAACCCTCCTGCCAGAGCAGGACAACCTAGAGCAGGTCACACAGGAATGCATCCACTTGGGGTTTGAATGTCTCTGGAGAAGGAGACTCCACAACCTCTCTGGGCAGCCTGTCCCAGTGCTCTGTCACTCTTACAGTGAAAAAGTTCTTCCTTATGTTCACCCAGAACCTCCCATGCTCCAACCTGCACCCATTCCCCCTTGTGCTATCACTGGACATCACTGAGAAGAGCCTGTCTCCATCCCCCTGACCCTCACCCTTTACATATTTATAAACATTAATAAGGTCACCACTCAGTCTTCTCCAAGCTAAAGAGACTCAGCTCCCTCAGCCTTTTCTCATAAGCGAGATGTTTCACTCCCTTAATCATCTTTATGGCTCTGCACTGGACTCTTTCAAGCAGTTAAGTCACACCCCTGTCCAAGCCATAGCAAATCCCTACTCTGCAGTTTAAAAAACAAAGCCCCACAAAACTCTTGGGGGAAGGTAGCGCTCCCGTGTCTAAATATGCTTCATGCCTAGCAGATGCCGAAAGTATCTAAGTTATGAAGCCCAGCAGGTAGGAACCCACCTGTCCAGGCAGAACTAAGCCTTTTGCTGAGACCTGTGTAGAGAATCATGTTTTGTCTTGCACTGGCAGTGGGTGGAAGAAAGCATGGAGAGCTCTGACTGTCTCTGTGCAAACAGAACAAGCGAAAGAGCCCAATAAGCACATCTCTAAGAGCATCTTTCAGAAAGCAGCTTGATAGACCACCTTGCCCTTTGTTTCTGCCAGGAAAAATGACAGTAAACACTTTCTTCCCCAGCATTCAACACCAGGCAGCTTGGGAAGCCATTGGAATACAAATGCTCATTACCCTCAGCATACGGAGATCTCCATGACTCACATCCAAGGACAAAGTATAAAACATGCTGCCGTTTTACAGCTTTTCCCAACAGCCTCTCACCCATGGTGCTGCACTGACTTCATAAATCCCTGGGATTATGGTCCGTGGTGCACTGAATTGCTGAATTATAATGCCCAGATCTTAGAGATGCGATGCCATCCTGCTTTGTGCTCCGATTCTCAGGGAAAAGAGGGACCCTTTCAGAGGAAGCCAGCTGCAAGGCCATCAGCACCCTAACCCTCACTGCCTGAACCTCGTAGGTGACATGGTTGGGACACAGGATTCGTGCACTGCTTAGGCTGAGGTGCAATGCTCGATTTCTCCGGTGTGACTCTGGAGACTGGGAGCTGTCTGACAAATCCTGATTCCTCTTGGCTGCTGCTGAACAGCAAGATGTGAGCCCTTTGTGAGGGGCAAACTGAATCAGGTGACAGAGCTGTGACAATTAACACCAGCTAAGAGTTGGCCTCTGCAGTGTTGCAGAGATGTATATCTGGAAAGGATCTGGGGGCAAGAGGACTATGTTGGGGTATTTTGCCACTTACTGCTTGCCCACAGAGGACCTCAGCTAGCTGTGCAGTGGAAGTCAACCAGATGTCAGAGTTGGAGGGATTTGGTTAAGCACAGGTTACATCTCACCAGATGTCTTCATTTGCAGGCAGTGAAGTGGTGTCCCCTTACACATCTGGAGATCAAAGTAGGAAAGAGTAAAAGCAAAGCAAGAGAGTCCTTCCAGCCCTTGTCCCCACTTGGGCTGGAGCTTGTGCTTTATATCGTCACTCAGACAATGACTGGGATTTGGTAAATTTAAGTGACCAGAAAGTACAGAAGCGTTATAAATATGCATCAGAGTCTCAGGCTGGAGATCAGGGGCAATTTAATGAGAAAATCATTTTTAAATAAAAAAAAGTGATGCTGAGAGTGTATGAATGTGTAAAGCTTCATAATGGCAAGCAAACAATCCTGTCCTTCCTCCTGGATTGGAGGAATGCAGAACACAGTGACTGCAACCTGACACAAACTTTGGAGACTTAAAGCTCCTTTTGTCTTCTCCAAGTTAGAAGCTTTTTTGGGATAGAGGCTGGGTTTAGCACACAACTGTTCATCCAGTAAAATCTCAGAGGAACCTATTGCAGTTACTGACAAGCTGGAGCAGTGACTGCATGTCTCCACCAGGCAACCACAGTCTCATGCTGTGCAGAGAAATCAAGTATTCATCAATAAGCGATGGCTCCAGGGATCCCCAGTGCTAATACTGGGGAAATATAAACACAATGAAACTTGACCAACCTGGATACTTCAAAACAACTTTAGTCAAGTTCTGAAAAACTTCAAAGTACAATACACAGAAAGAGCCTTTGTGGGATAATTTACTTGAACAAACTTTTGGTTGGTCAGCAGATTGAATGGTGATTTATTTTCCCTTGGCTTAAGAAACCAAGTCAGCAGAAAAGGTATAAACTGATAGCAGACCTCATCTACTAACAGAACTACAGAGAAAAGCTGTTCCACTTGCCAGAAATATTCCACTTGGTGACACCAGTTGTCAGGAAACACCAGATCCACAAAATGAAGCTAATACTGCAAAGTGTAAGAGCCACCCAGATCACTGCAACACACAGGAGGGAATGCAGAGCAACAAGTGATGCTGCACTCATTTCCCCAGTGCTAGACTGCTATTTTTTTCTAGCTTGGCATCATGAACCATGGTGAACCAGTGTCAGCTTTACCTTTACAAGTAGTTGTCTCATTTCTGTATCACTGAAAAACAACTAGTTTAGAAGAATGCATGGGTTGGTTTTCCTAATGAGGAAAATAAGGCAGAACACAGAGCCCTGCTCAGCCAGAAACTCCCCACACACTGTATTTGTTCACTATAACCCTGCATTAGCATCAAGGTCACCTGGCTCAGTGAATTATTGACAGATTTGGATCTTGGATTCCTTAGAAATCCCTCCCCAAGACTCCCAGTACCCCAGCATTGCCTGGGCGAGGTCAGACCACGTGTGTACACAGCAGCAGCACAAGGAGGGTTGAGGCAGCTGTTGTCCTCAAGACTGAACTGTTATGCCTTACTATCCATGTGAGCAATTGACTCTTAAGCACATGTAGCTATTACCTGGGCCCATATGCTAACGTAAATATCTGGTCTCACTTCTGTAACATCCTTTCATTCAGACACCCAATAAATGGTGCATCTGGTCTTCTCATTGCAAGAAGAGTCAATTAACTTCAGTAGGTGCAAGAACAAAGTCCATTAAAGCTTACTGCATGCTAGTACAACTATCTCCATCAGTGGGGAGGTAAACTGAGACACAGAAGGACGTTTTCCTCCAAGGTCATACAGTAAATCTACTGCAGAGCAGAAACAGAATCAGTGCTTCTCATTTCTAGCACACGCTTTGACCATAATTACAAGTGAGAGATGAAATTTGGCTCCCATTCTAGAGGCTGGGGAAGTTCAGGACCCTGAATCTATTCTTGGCTTTTGCTTCCTGCTTCAGCATGTGACTTTGGATAGCTCAAATTTTGATGACTGTTCATTTAGAGTGACTGCCCATGCTTAGGTTCCCCACATGTGCAAGATATACATTAATAACAGGTTAGGCAGTTTGTACGCAAATATAAGCATTTTGTGCACAGGGGGTCTTGTTTTGATACTGTCATCTTCTGGTGACAATTAGTTCTTTGTCTGCTGCACCCCACCAGAGAGGAGCAATAGCAATGTCCCTCACTTAGATATCCTGAGGACAGAAGTGAGTTCAGGCAAACCAAGGAAACCTCAAGAACACAAATCCCCTTTACCTTCTCACAGTGCACTGGGGAACAGGCACCAATGAAAGGAACAACCTTCTCATCTCTGCTCAGCTGACTTGCCTCAAACCATCTCCATCCCTGTGAGAAGCAGCATACCTCAAAGGGTCCTCCTCGGCCAGGGACCATTCTGCTGTTACCAAAAACGGCTTAGGTAAAAATGCCATTGTTGGAAAACAACAGCTCAATCACACTGAACTGTTTCAATGGAATGGCTGTTGAAAAAAATGGAGCTTATACTTTAAATAAAAAACCCAAAGAAACAAAAAATGTCCCCCCTCAAAAATAAAATAAAAACCCACAAAAAGTCCCAAAACCTAAAAAAACACCCAGGGAGAGGTGCTGATGCTCAAGCTCCCTCCTGCAGCAACCTCCTGTTCCAAATCCTGCTGCGCTCAGCTTAGAGCAGCGCTCGGATGTGTCACCTGCACAGCTTCTCCTCAGGGTTTTACACAACAGAGTTTGAAAAGTTTCAGATACAGACAACACACACCAGATCCTGACCTCTACTGTTTTGGTTTTGTTGGCTTTTGGGTGGTTTTCCTTTTTTCCCCAAGACAGACATCCTGCTTTCTGGCCAGACGGTCAGGCAGCTCAGCTGCTCTGTCAGGCAGTGCAGTGAGGGTCAGACACCCAGCAGCGTGGGGGGGGACAGGTTTAACTGCACACACATTTCTGTGAGACTTCTCCTAAATGCTCATTGGGTCCCAGACATCCTTGTGAGATGACAGTCAACATTAACTATTGTCTCGCTAGAAGCCAACCTCATCCTCAGAACAAGGATAAGGCAGAATTTGAAGTCACAACTCCTGTTGAACCTGGAGTTCAGGAGACACTGATTTTCCCTGACGTCTCTTGTATTTTCACAGCAAAGTCCAGTTAAAACAAATAGGCTGTGGAGCAGAAATCTCAGCCCTGACAAATTCAGTTGTAATTTTGCCTTTGAACTCTCCTAGAACTGGTCCTTCATTGGTAGTACAAAGTCCCCATTAAACCTGCCCAAAGCCACACAGTGAATAGATAAAGAGCCACTTATTATCTGCTTGAGTATTCTGCATAACATCGATCAAGAGATAGTCCTGAATCAATTTCTATGAAAGCTAGAGCACAAAAGCATTCCATGATTTTAACATTTCTAGTGACAGAGTTCACTATAATCCTCAGTATCAGATACCCCGCAATATCTGTTTTTGAGTACAGGTATCAGAAACTGCCTCAGGTATTTTACAAGATATCACACTAGGGCTAATTTCAGAGAAAACATGATCACCTCTTACTACTTCTCCAAATTTCTGTGCCTGCTCTCCCACAGACAGCACTTCCCTGTAGTCAGTTATGAGCAAGGAGCATCCCAGGCAAAACGTTCCCTGCTGGGGAAGCAGCCACCGCCCTATTGCACCCATAAGTGCAGACACGATAGATGGGAACAGGGAGTGCTCAGATTAAATCCTGAGAGCTCTGGTTCAAGCTGACTGGTCAGTGGCCCTGCACCTTTTCAGACTTGCTGCTTCTCAGAAATAGCCCACCCCCTCAATTCTCTGTACCCAAATACCTGCTTTTACAAGCAATACTTTACATACCATTTACAAGCAATACTTTACATACCATTTACTTGTGCAAATTCACCAAACAACTTGATGGCTCTCAAATGATCTATCCTCATCACCTTTACCTTTTTTCCAGTCACTTATCACTGAGCAGCAAACAGCCATGAACTGACCTCAGACAGACCCCACTAAGAAGTCCCAAGAGCTGAACCCAGTGTCCTAAATTGCAGTTTGATACACTAGCAGCCACATCATGGTCCCACTTGTAATTCTGAAGGATGGGGACTCAATTTCACAGATTAAGTTATTACTTTTCAAGACTGCCATATAATGATACTTAACATTCCTGGAGCAATTTACATTTTTAAAGTGCTGCAAAAATGTTAATTAACAGCATGCTTACACCAGCTTTGGGAAGCAGTCACCTCAAAACCCTGCACTGCTGCTTCATTCACATACTTATTTCGAAGAAGTATCAGAATTCATTTAACTGCCATGTTCCTGGTAATCTTTTATTCTACTGATTAGTTGAGCTTTATTTAGGGTTCAGTAACAAAGTGGAACTAAGAATATTAATACAAGCCTTAAGAAATTAATGTAATACCTAGTGTCTATTAGAAGACCAGAGAAAAACTTGTATTACAAAAAAGTCTCAGCCTTCACTGAATGGGTTGCACAGTTCTGTTTTCCATGCAATTCCTAAATGCAAAGCAGCCTGACTTGTCACTGGATGCCAGCATTTCCAAAATTCACAATATTTTCACCTTGCACAATTCAGCTATAACAACCTTGAAACTCACTGTAACGGTGCCTTATACTGGAAGAGACTGGCACAAATCCACAAAGGATCATCTGTTTATAAGAAAAAAAAAACAGCATCCACAGGCACTGGCTGACACATTTTATGATGAATATAACACTCCTGCTTTAGGGAATAAGCCAAATATTGGAGGCTGGGAAGACACTTTTCCTACAGAAGCACTGATCTGCTGCTGCTTTGTGAGAAGTCCCTGTGAAGCACGAGCCCTTGGACACCGTCAGAGAAATAATGGACAAAACCAACCATAAATCTTAGCTTAGTGTTGATAATATCCATTAGTTGGCACTTGCTGGCTTATAGCTCGATCCGAACTTCATAAACCCTTCAAGGTATTTGGATCTAAATGTTTCTACATTCCTCAGCCTCTCTGGAGGTTGGCAGAGCTAAACAGGCACTTTAAGAAAGTGCTGGCACAAGAGTTGAAAATGAAATCACCAAAAAACCTCCCTTGCCATAGATCTGGATACACAACATCCAGAAGAAAGGTTGTCAGTGACTCTGGAAGCCTAATCTCATCCATAACTGAGAGCAATACATAACAGAAAGCAGCTTATACAGTGCCCTGCTGAGCATCATCTGTTTAGTGTGTATATTTTTTTTTTAAATGTGTGAAAAATGAAAAACTATTTAAGTCCAAATGCTGAATTCGCAGATCCTGCCTTATGCTAGGCAAGATGTTGATCTTTAAGCTTGTCAACCTGTAAGACTTTTATATTCAAAGAAAACGTCTTGCTTGCGTTAGTGTTAAGTGAGATGAAGTCCATCTGGAACATGTACAGAGCAGGGTCAGCAGGATCGGCCGACGAACGGAGCTGTGCGCGACAAAGAATAAAGCAGCTTGGCCCATTTAAACCTAGCAAAACCAAATGCAAGAGGGAATATGATCATCCCTGAGGTATTTATAGGACAGCACTGGAGCGCCCAGTGCAGATAAATATGGCCAAGAATACACATAACCTAGAAATTGGAAAGGTTTGATCAGCACAGGGAGGCTCTGAAGCAGTTTCCCAGCAGAAATACAGCTTTTAAGAGGGCACTTGAAGTTCATGAAATGTGATGTACAACATGGGTTTCAGCAATGAGAGGAAGCCAGGCCAGCTGGCCTGGAAAGTCTCTGCCCCTGTCTTCTATAAAACAGCAGGTTGCTAAGGTGGAGGAGGATTTTAATCAGTCCCCTCTCTCCAAATACGCTTCAGTTTCCCACCTATGGGCCAGCTGCTGTCTAAACATTTGCTCTCTGTTTTCAAACACAAATACCTTGAGGTAATATTCACATTGATGTTTCTCTCGAGATAATAACAGCTGCTCTCTATCAGGATTTCTTACAGATTTACTCTTGCTAAATGCCCACTCAGCTCAGTGAAGAAAAAGTACAAACTGGGAACTCAGGAATTTGATTAACGGAGAACTAGAGCCAAAACCTGCTGGCTTCAAGTAAGAGCCAGCACTGGGGCTTGCATGCATACATGTAGAAGTAAACTTTACTTATATAAAAGCTTAGCTGTCTTCAGTCCTGTGCAGGAAAAAAAAATATGCTGCTGCATCAGTCAGCAATATTTGTAGGCTGAACGAAACAGGCAGCCAGCAGCAAAGCAGCCACGGCCAAGTCACCTGCAGCAAGAAAAGCTGCACTAGCCTTTTCCTGCGTGAATGAAGCAAAGACCCAGCTCTGACACTGTCCTTGCTCATGGAGCATTTCACCTCTAACTCAGGTCAGATGCTAAAGCACCACTTCGATCTACCAAGAACTCCCCAGGAGGGAGAGGATAACAGCTGCATGGTACATGACAGACATCTGGGCACACAGGTAGTCATATTTTCTTAATAGCACTCATTACTTAAGTGCTTATAAGATGAGGGATGTTCCACTTGGAGGCACGCTTCCACACTACATTTATTCTCTGTGCTTCTTCAGGAAGCAGTTCTGAACACCTGGATCTCAAAATCCCAAATATCCATTGCTGTTGATATTGCTGCACAACAGGCTGCACTTGTGCAGAATATTTAAACCAGCTGACAGCTCCATCGTGATTCTCCTTAAGAGACCCCACACTGGGATGAAACAATGTTAACTGGGGACAGAGCAAACTAAGAGAAGTTTATTTGACCACTGACATAGCCTGTGGGACTTGTGTTGAGAAACTAAAGTATTGCCTATTAAGTTCAGAGAGAAATTTCTCTGAAAAGCATCAGGGCAACATTATCTGACTACTTTCTTTATAACTAGCAACTTGCTGGTGCTCCCTCTCACCAGAGTCTGCCCCATTTTCCTAGACAAGATACAGAATAGACAGAAAACTGACTTTCCTGGCACATTCACAATGACCTAAAGAAAGCATGTTTGACCCCAGCAGTTTAACTTATTTATAAGACATAAGTCTCATACCATGTATCACAGCTATCATTTATTTATAAAGCATACTTGATCTGACATGCTTCCAAAATATGTTTCACTTAACCTCTGAAATGTCTGTTTATTGGAAATCAATACATGTAATAATTGCCCTGAACATGCTCATGGAAGTCCAGTTAATACACTCATTGAGAGATTTGCAGTTTTATGCACCATGGCTGAAGAAGGGAAAGAGAAGCAACCATAGGCATGACAGGCCTTTTGGGTAAGTACCACCAATACCTGATTTCTCCCACTTGAGGAATATGATGTTTTTCCCCAGTAGGAATGCCGGGATGAACTCACAACATGGATGGATGGAAGCAATGGGCTCAGTCATGCACCAAAATGCTGTGGATCCCCTACTGGATCAGACCAGTGCTCAACTGGGCTGATGGTCTAAAAATTATATAAATTATAATATACCTTTACAAAACAAGCCTTTATACTATTTGTTTCACTGACCCCTTGGTTTTCCCCATTCTCCTGTGTATTTATTGTGGCTCTTAATACTCCAGGAGCAAGTAGGTCAGAGAAGATGGGTATACAGTGAGAAAAAGCCTGGTTTTATATCACCCTTGGAAAAATCCTCCATCAAGCCAGTAAAATTGCCTAGGACCTGCACCACGATGACTCAAGGGCAGTATCTGACCCTGACAAACCCGTGTGTGCCTGTCTGCCTCTCCCCCTTTTTAAGAGCAATGGCAAAAATTCCCACAGGCTACCACCAGGATCTGAGCAGGTGGTCCTGAGCTCAAAGGGAAAACCCCAAAGCTAAGGACATGTGCCCCCTCTGGATTATTGTGTGGCCTCTGCTCTGCCAACATGGACTAGAAGTGTCAGATGTGACATTTGGAAGGGTTGTCAGGGCTCAAAGCTACCATCAGATTATAATGAGTGGGTCACCACAAACCTGCACTAAACTTGTACCAGTAGCACCGGTGGAAAGATGCTTTTGCTGAGATCATTCAGAGGTGGTGTGTGGAAGGGGGCAGGGTTTCTGAAGGCTGGTGTCTACTTTCAGCAAATCTATGGTATGGCCGAGAGCCCTGAGAAAAGAATAATTCAACTCTCTTGTTTTCATGAAGTTGGGGAAAAGCATCATGGCAAGGAGGCTTGCCAAGAACACAGAGAGAGGACAGCTGAACGTGGGGAAAAGAGGTTCACATCAAGCTCCTTTGTTTACCATGTCATTAGGAGGTTGGCTCTGCAATGCACAGAGCATCTTAGCAATCAGTATGAGATGGAATGACAGGCAGGAGAGCAGAAGCTGGTATCAGACAGGTTTAAGCACTTGAAGATTTCTCAGTCCAGATCAAATCACATCTACAGCAAAAGCTACTGTCAGCTTCAGTTGCTGTCATACCTCCCCTCCTAGGGAGGCTCATGGTGTTGGCCTGACAGAGAAGAAAACAGGAGGCAGAAGCCCTCTCATCCTCAGCTGGCCACATAACACATCAGGAACAAATCATTCATATGGTTTAGAAGCCTTTCTGGCTCTTGCCACAGGCTGAGCTTTCTCCAGAGTCATCCAAAATCAGGAACCACTATTGAACAGACTGGTCAGAAACTGAGGTCTGGACCAAGAAACCTGAACATCACCAAAGCCACTCGGAATCACATTCAGAGCAGGAAATAACAATTATATTAAACATATCACAGTGCCTTGGTTTGGCCTCGCATGGGGTCAGCCAGAGACTTATCTTGTAGTTGTCCCTGTCCTTCTGAAGAAACAAATTCTTTGAAATTATTAGTTGTCCTCAGCGGTAATTAATTACCCCAAGTAGTGAACTGAAATGACAGACTGATATTTCTACTTGAGTCCTCAGGGGAAAAATCAGGTTTCCTTGCTATGCTCTCTAAACCTGACAAAGTTAAAAATAGGAAGTTTAATATGGAATCTGTAGGATTTTTTCTGCCTGTAAGGCAATCCCCAGGGACGTCTCAGTTCAACTGCAAGCTCACAAAGTCTCGCTGTCCTAGAGAAGGCAGTGACATTTATTTCCTTACTCACCCCAGGCTCAGCATAACACTAGCAAGAACCAAAGAACTTTGTCAATTAATACAACTGAAGTTACAGCAAAAGCTTTTAAACATGCAAGTCACCAGTGAAGCCTGCTTAGAGCTAAGTGCTAGAAACAGCAGGAGGAAAACCAGGGATTTTAGCTTACAGTGACTGCGTGGGAGCAGATGTCATACCTACAGATGAGAGGCAACTGGGTGGGCAAGTACAAACACATTTGTGTTTCTGCTATTAATTAGCCTTGGTGGGTTGGAAGCTGTAACTTGGGGAACAAATCAGTTTTGGCTAAAAGGCGATTTTCCAGCTCAGGTTTTTCTAGTTTTGAGAGGTGCATATTTGTTACCTTTCCTACACAGACCAAAAATCAAGATTACTGAACAAATATTTGTTAATTCAAACCAATTCTTCATTCAAAGTAAAGCTTATTACAAAAGCTCATTTTATCAGTGTTTTCAAAAGAAATTCTGAAATCCCCTATTTTCCTCCGTTTCATTAATAAAGCAGTATCTTGGACTAAAAAATGGGAAAATTTCCTGCTGAACTGAGAGTGTATTTTCCTAATGAGAAAACAACTACTGACAGCAAACCAAGCCTTCACCCAGCATTAAAACCCTGTGTGCTACATAAGCCAGGCTGGTTGTCAGGTGTTCTTTAAAGTACTAAGAGTTTGTTTAGGTGAGATCTATTTTCAGAAAAGAGGAGAAAAAAATAAATCTCTTTTTCTAGATCATCTTAAGTAACAGTCTCTGTTTCCTTGGCATTTGTACAGCTATACTAGATAAATCCAACCACTGTCACAGGCAGGCTCCACCAGCACTTTCGACAGAGGCCAGTTTGGTCTGGCAGGGTTTGTCACCTCTGTCATGACTTTTGGCCTGAGGTAACAAACCCAGGAAGATCTGGCCCATCTGCCAGACCTCCTGCAGCACTGTGCTGGTTTAATAAGCCCTCCCACAACATGGAGCAACGAGAAACACAGTGCAAAGATACCCAGCAGAGGTTTGGAAACAGAAATTCCTCTACCAGCAAAGTATATTTATTTTTTTTCCTGTTATTCACAGTATCCTAAATTCCCTTTACTTTCAACCACAGCATAGCAATTCTTTAGGGTAATGTTACAAATTGTTTCTATAACTGTAAATTTATATCTATAGCCATTTTGGGTAAAAATTCACCTGACTTCTTGAAGCAAAAGGCCTCTCCAGGGCCAGAAGCATGCCTGTATTTCTCCCACCCAGCTTTCCTCAGCCCATTTCTAGCAAGGAGGTTGCTGCAAGCTGTTTAACACTGATCTTCCTCTGTGGCACCTGCAACAGCTCTGCTTTATCAGAGTGAAAAAATATTGCCACACATTTTCCTCCTGCCACAGGGCTTGGCTACGCTTGCTTGAGAAAAGTGGCTGGCTTATGTCCCCCTGCACAGCCTGGTTAAAAGCTTGAACACACCAGCGAGTACAGGCTCCAAGCAGGCTAGGTTTAAGCTGCAGCACACAGTTTGCAATGTTTACTTCCCTGGGAGGATGGGACCTCAGCCCAGCCACAGCACCCTGTGTGAGAGCATCCAACAACCTGCTGTCCCATATGCCATTTCCCATGGGCATCTTGGAGCTGCTCCAATGCCACGGCAGAGCTGCCTGCCCATGTCCAGCCCGACACGTGCCTCGGTGACACTGCAAGCATCAACACTCTATTATGCAATGGCAGAACCGACAGTGATGGAGCCTCTGCATAGCACAGACCCCCACAGCACATCCACTGCAGCCCCTTCCCTTTGCCCTCACCCTGCTCGGCTTCCAGCCCCACAGCCCTGGTGCCCAGATGTGTTTCCCCAGATGCACTGGCCAGGAAGCCTGCAAGGCCAGCATGGCTGCAGCCTCTCCAGCAGAAGGTGATCCCTCCTGCACATTTGAATCAGCTCTACTCTACCTTGTGCTGCCCCATCCTCTGCATTAAGCCTTTCTGGAAACATGAGGTTACAGACTTTTTATCTGTGCTTTCAGGTTGTTTTTTTTCTGTCCCCTACAATGGAGGCATGAGCCTTCTGGTGAAGTATACAGGCTGCCTACTACATCATAAGTTGTCTGTGCATCCCCCAATATTGTTTCATTTCACACTAGCACTATGCAAACTTTGCTGGCTTTCTTTAAGCTGATTAATGAGCTGATGTGTAACAAAAAACTTTTGTGCCTGCAGGTGAGAAATAATTCTTTTACTAATCAAAAACATACAAGCCTCCAAGCTTTTACATGTGTCTTTTTCCAGGGGTATCACACTGCTAATATCAAAACCCTTGCAAGTGACAATTAAGTTTTTTGTTTCAGTTACACCTTAAGGCAGAAAAAATAAGACCAAAAGAGAGGAAAAAGAACAATCTTGCAAAAGAAAGTGTCATTTGTTATGCTTAAATAGTTCTGCTTGTGGTACAAACACCAAGCTACTGCAAAAGCAGTGTCTTAATGCAAATGGCACTCTGCTTTTCCACCCAAATGATTTAAACTACACAGCACACATGCAAATAAATATGCAGGGACACCTTTACGTAGGTAGTATTCTGTAGCAGAGGCAGAGAGGAGATCTGGATTGCAGCTACAGATACTCAGCACCTTGACCACATTCAGCCTGGAAACCTCAAAGAAATACTCAAATTCCAGCCCAGGTTTCAAATCCACTGAGCCCCCAAAGTCCCTGGATGTGGTGCAGGAGGTGCCTTGCATTCACAGCGTTTTGCAGGGAGATTTGCAACAAACCTCTTACACAGCTCAAATCAGTGGCTACTTTTGAAAACCTGTCTGAGAGACACTCATTGCAGGTCACTGCCTACACAACTGCTGGAGCTCAGCACAATTAAATCCTTGAACCAGCCAGGAGCTGCTGTTGTCCCTCGTAAGCACAGCAGCAGCACTGCATCATTTACCACATGTCTCCTGCAGCTGCTGCCAAATATGGCACTTTGGGGGCATTAGAGTGTCATTGTTTTCTGTGCATTAACATACGTGCCAGCCAAAGCCTTTATTCATCGTTGCCAGATATGATGAGCCTTGTCACAGCCAAATAGAACAGCCTTGAAAGCACTGCATTCATTTATAACCAGAAAAAGGAAAACAGATTTTAATAAATGTAAGGAACTTAAAAAACAGCCAAAATCCCTTTTCTGATAAGCACAGCTGGCATGTTTTTTAGCTCTCTAAGAAACACTGACTCCCCTACAGGAATGAGCCAAGCAGCTGAGATGGGACATGGACAGTCCCCTACTGCTGCTCTCCCTTGAAAGGACACAGGTCCCCTTGGACTCACAGATCATCCTCACTATTCCTCAGGTCTGCAAGGGAAAACTTTAGCAATCCAGCTTTTCTTGATGGAACATGAGCTTGTTGATCTTTCTGTGGTAGTAAATCCTCAACCGAGATGACACAATTTTAAATTTAAGTTGCTATGACTAGCTTGAAGCATCAAAACTTCCAGACATCCACAGTTATTTTATCAGCTGGACTAGAATTACTGGAATAAACTGAGGCACAGGACACCCACCTTTTCCCAGAGCAGCCTTTTTAACATTTTTAAGTTCAACAACATGAAGTCCTTTTGCAGAAGTCAAATTTGTGGGATCCAAATGCCTCACCTCAGTCCACTGAGGGCCCTGGGAACCATCACTCCAAGGGACAGGACCAAGTTCAGAGCACAATTACGTTTGCGTACACACAAAAAGGCCCACGAACCACCGCAGTTAATGTCAATCTAAAAAAAGGAAATCTAGTTAACAGCATGTGAAGAAGTTTAATTCCATTATTAATTAAAATGTTTCCAGTAGAGCAGTTATGCAGCACCCTTGAAGGAAGTTGCCAGGAGATAAAGCATTAGCAGGAGCAGAGCTGGCGATACGATGTTTGTATATGGACTGGGTGAATCGCTGGCATCCTGTGCCTACCATAACTTCCCCAGGTAGGAAAAATGATTGTAAACACTGCTTGTGTAGCTAATTACTGATCTACAGCAGCAGGCTAATAAGAGGCCATATGTAGGAGAAAGACATTTGGTGCTTACAGAATTAAAATTCTCTGCTCTGGGCGGGGGGGAATAAACAAACCAATTCTATACAGTAGTCTAAGTGCTGAGAAATAAGAATTCCACAGTGGAGGCTGAAAAACAATTTTGGGTTAATTAACATCCATGACTCAAAGCCTGCCTGACAGTGCAACCAGGGGGAGATGAAGCAGCCTCTCGAGGCAAGTCCAAGCACTGTGCAGCAGCTCTTATCCCCAGCTCTCTGCTACCAGCAGGCTCATGCAGTTTGCTAAAGAGGAGCTAGAAGAGCATAGACTTTGAATTCCTGAACAACTCTTTACTCATTATTCCTTTCTTAGGGACAAAAGTGAGATGGGACATATCTAGTTGGATATTTAGACACTACTTCATGTGTTCATTTCACAATGAAACATTTTTTGAATTATCACCTTACTTCAGCAGGAACAAACACTTCCCACTGGTGACACCACATGTTGTCCTTTCTCTACAATCTTGCTTGGGTGTCCAGGCAAAACTGATCTCTCTCACTAGTGCTAGAAACACAAGTTCCCACTGTCAGGCTAGAAGGAAGCACCTCACTTTTTCATGTGGGACAATAACATGCAGAGAAATAACTGACATTCAGAAGCTGTACCAAAACCAGCCTTACTAAGAGACGTAGTAAAAGCCGGCCTTGCAGTTGTTCAATTTTCACACTAATGAACAAGTTAATGTTCACTTCTATCATCTTTATCATTCATGGTGGCAGGCAGCTGAAGAAGCACTCGAGTTTTCCATGCATCAGCTTATAAGCATGTATGAAGTTTATGTCTCCTACTGTTATTTGTGATCCAGACCAGCTTCCCATTTTCCTCCCTCAATGTGAGGAGCCTAGCTTTAAAGAGTTTTTGTCAAGCAGCTTGCGAACAAAATGGAAATAACCACAGTAAATTAATTGGCAGAGACAAAGAAGCTCCCTGGGGTGTTACAAAATGATGAAAAGTCTACAAAACTTCTTAGAGGACGAGAAAGATGCACACACATACATGACCATGTATTCCTCAGCCCTGTGTCCTATAGAGGTGGCTGCAAAAGCTGCAGTCCTGCAGATTTTCAGACTGACCTTAAAACAAGTACAAAATAAGAGACAAGATGTGCATGGAGAAACCTGCCAATCAGAAGGAGAACCACCACCACCCTGCTCTGGATCATGACTCCTATCGTGCAGCAGCCCTTGCAGTCCCTTGGCACTCGCTTTGCTGAAGCGCAAACACTGGTCTCTGACCCGGTAATGTTCCCCTGCAGCAGCAACAGCAGCAGAAAGGCAGCACTGGGGGGGTTCAGGTCTCTGCTTCTTTCAAGATGACCCTTGAAACGCTGAGCTGGTGATGTTATTAGCATCGGCGAGCAAGGAAGCCAGCCAAGAGCAAAATGTGTTTTATCTTTCTGTCGGTAATTGATGTGGGCCAGCATTCAACAGCACATTGTGCCAATATTTCTTCGAACGCCAAACGGGCACGCATCTTTCCAACACGGGCTGCACACTGAATGGGTTGAACACTGCAGCTTCTGAAGTTCAGCTTCAGGTGCTGCTCAAGAATGTAACCAGTTACTGGCTCTACATCACATGCACAGACAAAACGTTTTCCTGCTCTGGACCCATTTTCAACATTGAGATGATGAGAACAGGCTACTCTCAAATCAAATTCAAACAGACTAGGGGAAAGCCTGAACCTGCTCAAGTCTCTCTGCCATGGTTTAACCCAGATGAACAGTGAATGTTATCAGACAGCCCTAGCTACATGCAGTGTTTGCAATCCAGAGATACAAAAGCACAAGTTCACTGCTGCAGGAAGATAAACTGCTATTCAGGTCAAGACATTCAAAATAGAAACAAGGAGTCTTCATATAAATAGATGACATTCGCATTTTTGGTTTCTCTTCTGACCTAAAGATTGGCACAGGGTGCAGAAAGGACTCCTGTATGTATGTGGGTACACCAGTGAGACCACCACCAACTTTCATAAATAGGTTGATCAGGACAGTACTTCAGATGAGTAATTCAGTGCAGATCCCAACCCTGCTGTGCTCCTTGCCCATATATGCTCCCTGGACAGCTGTGCAAGTGAAGAGGGGACATCCTCAGGGTCTGCAACTAGTTTATCTCCCATACTTGTAAAGCCTTCAACTGATTGGCAGCCTGTAAATACAGCTCTCCAACAATTGGCCTTACTTCTATTGGCAGCACTCCTTGCAAAAGCCTTTGTTTGCTGGCCTGGAGCAAAGCAGATCCTGAGCAGCACTCCAGCACCTGAAACAGGACAGATTTCCACCACAATCATCAAGGACATAGATGTCCTCTGCTTGGCAGCTCACATCAGCCTAAGCAGAGGAGCAGCATTTTGCATGCACAAAGGAGAAACAGAAGAACCCTTAGCAGGTTACATGCCCCAAGTCTGTCAAGGCCCACTGCAGACTTCAGCCACTATGAGCCTTAAACACACATGAGAAGTGCTGGTATTTAGAGGCTACAGTGCATATATAATGTACTAAACAATGGCTAGTCACATTTGTCTTAACAGAACTGTCATCTCGTAAGAGCAAAAGAGCCAAGTATTTGCCAAGTCAAGAGTCACAAGTCAAGTCAAAAGTTACAAGTCTTTGAGTGCCTGCAGTCTGCAATAAAGATCCACATTTACGAACTCAAGATCTTGAACAAAATTATTCAACAGCATAATTGCCCTGTCTATTCCCAAAGAAAAGCAAAGTGACTTTCATTCTGGAAAAAAAACTGAAAGCTGTTCATTTGGGAAGGTTATTTTTTTTAGAAAGGTTTTTCTTAGCTTTTTTTTTTGACTTCCCAGCTATTGTATGTTTTTCTTTAATTGGTTTAGCTCAACCAGCAAAGAGCAGAAGTTGAGCAACAAGGGTCTGCCCATAAAAGCATTTGAAATTGCTGGCTGCCTAATACAGTCTAAATAGACATTGCAGTCTGCCTGTCAGACTTATTAGAGAGTAGTATTGTGTTCTGTATATTACATTACTATTATTGTATTTTCCAGGAGAATGAATTATCCACTGGTAATGATTTCATATGGGTAAATGAGGCTGCTAGGTTCGCTTCATTAGCATCTTTTCTGCAGCATTTAAATTAGACATTCCCCTGGACCATACAAAGCAGCAAGTGTCTACTCAAGTGTTTTACCAGCCTGCCAACACCAGCACCTCCATATCCCACAGTTCCTGCCTCTGCTGGGGCTTGCAGAAGCTACAGAAACGGGAGGGAAGGGTGCAATACAGACCTGAGACCTCAGACCTGAGCAGCTCCCAGCAGATAGGTGATTTGATCCCCACCAGTAGTGTTATCTCCCTATGGCATGTGATAAGGAACCTCTGACCAGGACAGCACTGTTTTTCACATGTTAATCTCTTCAATAAGAAACACCCTTTGAAGTAGATCAGAGTAAATACCAAGTATTTTGGGGGTGCAGGTGCTGTGCTAACTGCCCTGTGAGCACTTCTGGGACTACCCAGCCGAGTCATGTGCCCAAGCTCACTTCTGTGCTCAGAGACCCAGGCAAGGAGCAGGCAGAGCTCCTGCTGCCCATGCCCAGGGCTCATTTCAGATGGGCAAGGCAGACACTGCAGGACTATAGGGAATTCTCCCAGGCCCTGGGGAGCTTAGTGCTCAAGAGTGCTCCTCCCGAACCAGCAGCCTTCCACAACTGATGCAACAGTCCCTGTGCCAGCACCTGCACCTCCCTCCAGCATCAAAGTGTGGTCATTTCCACAGCCCCAAAACTCTGCACAGCCAACACCAAGAGGCAAGGTGCAAGCAGGACAAGACTGTGATCTGCACGGGGATCAGCTGCACCTAAAGAGTGCAGGCAAACTCAGAGCAAATAGAGGAACAAAGAAAAATGGTTGTACCTCTTCTAATGGTTTGGGTGGGAGTTATTTGAGGAGAGGGAGCATCATTTTGTTCAGCTTTGTCATCTCTAAGGCTTCCTCCACGTTGAGTCATTCACACTTGTATGAAGAATAAGAAGCACTGAAGTCAACAATAGGACTGGGTAAAGAGAAGGGTCATATGTTGTGACAGGATACGATGTGATGCAAAACCACACCTATGGGAGATCCAACAGGCTGCTGATAGAAACAGGAACATGGGCATACAGCAAAATCCAGCTTCTAGAATGACTGATCAGACAAAATTAATTTTAAAGGATATTTTAAATTCACTGCTTTGATTCCCTTCTGCCCTATTAGCAAGCTGGTTAGTTGGATATATCACTAGATTAGGAAGTGGAAATTCTTTCACATACGGAGCATGTAAAATACTGCTACTTGTGACTGAGTAAGCCTCTTTTATGATGTCTTTTAGAAAGGTAGTACATGCCAGGGTAAGTAGCTGGTGTATTCCCAAGGAAAGTTTATTTCACCAGCACTCACGGTGTCATCAGATCATTATCGCAGGATTGCAGCTCTCTGTGGTGCAGTGGTAACTGTATCTGGTGTGCACAAAGGAGCAATAGCCATATAACTGCTTCTCACTACCACTTCCCAGGAAAGCTTCTCAAAGAGCATTGCAGTTATTTGTACCTACACCTTCACAACTCCACAATTTCTCAGTCATTTCAGTCATGGAAATCCAAGGAGATAGGAAGTTAGGCAGGGATGAAAAACTGGGGAGAACATCACTTATTCAGAGAGGGGTTTCACTCCTGCTTGGATAGAGCACCAAGTCAGCTCTCAAACTCCACTAGGCTTGAACAGAGAGCTGGGCTACAAATTGCACAGGCAAACCAGTTGATCTTTAATTCCAATAAATGCCTTAAGTAGCAGAAGACCCCTATATTTAAAGGTTTGAGCTTTAGAAACAACTTTGGGGGCAGCAGAGGGAAGCTCTGTACATCAGGTCCCCATATATCCAATAAGGAAATAATTAAACATCTAATTTCCCAGTCATGATTTTGATCTGGTGAGCAGTCTTTGGGTTAAAAGCACCCTCAAACCTTCAGATGGAAAATGAAAACAAGTTAGCATGGGGAACAGCTCTTCAATTCGTCAGCAACAGCAAAGACAGATGTCTCTTCTATATCACCCTTCTAGCTTAAGGATCCACCTTCTCCAACAGTTTAAATCTTCTCCAAGAACACTTGGCTTCAGCTTCAAGCTGAATCCCGAGTTTTCAGAAAATTACAGCACTGATTTGATTTATGAGATGATTAAGAGCCTGTCCAAGTCCAAACTTCAGGTAGTTACGCTGTAACAAGCTGTTCCCACTACAAAACCCTAAAGGCAAAGCCAGTTTCGGGTCTAGTTTCCAAGAACAGCGTGTACTCTGGAAATGGGCTGCACGCTGCAAGGTCTGTCCGCAACAGCGCCCGCGAGACGTCACGCCTGCAGTCACACGCAATCAGCTGCCATGGGGCTGATGGACTCGACCTTTATAACTCTTCCATGGCCTCAACTGCAGTATCTCTGGACTTATCTCTAAACATTACCTATGCAGTACCCAAAGCATAGCTTGGCCACAGCATGCCAGCACCTGCCATGGTGACTCTTATTCACACAGATGGGACCATCTCAGAGTCAGTGTTCCCGAATCAAGCAGATAGAAGAGTATCTGCCAAACTTAGCCCTGAGGGTGATGAGTTGAGAGCTTGATGAGAACAAAGCACACGCCTCTGAGGATCAAGCAGGCTTGGTGTCACTGGTATTGTCACAGCACAGCCACAGCAAGGATGTGTGCTTGCCCAGCACTGAAAGCCCGATGGTGATCTGTCTGAGCCAGACAAGCCAACTTCAAAGCACTGGGCTAGGGATGCGTAGCAGGTTAGCGAGGACCAAGTGAAATTCAGCACCTACTGCAAAACCAGCCTGGACAACCTGCGTGGCCCTAGCCAGACCTCTGCACGGCCCGAGCTGGGCTGCTGCTGCCACCAGAGGCACCTCTGACAAAATAAACTAGGGCCCAATATCATGATGATGCAGTGTAAACATCACCTGCAGGCCTCAGCTACACCAGACAACTGAAAGCCCTCCTTTGGCAGCAGAGAGCCCTGAAAAAATAATTAGTTTTCCCCGAGTTATTAGGACTGTGAATAATCACGTGTACAGTTGTAACAGTGCTGTAGATGCTACTCCCCAACGAGGGAAAGGCAAAGCAGAAGAGGGATTTGTTTGCAGTTACTAATTGCTCTCTGCCCTGACTTCACTCAAGCAGATACAATTATTAATCTGTAAATTTCAACATCAAAAGCAGAGATAACTAAATAGAGGCAAGGTCAGATGGAAAAAATAATCTAATTTTTTACATTACATTAATTTTTTCCAGCTGAGATATCTTTCTTTTTGAGCTGATATTAAGAGCATACATATTTTAAGTAAGTCCCACTGGTCACATACACCATCAGCAGAGTGCAGCATAGAAAAAATAATTAAACTAATTGTTTTTTGGGACAAATTATATTCACTTCTATTTTGCTAGGATAACAATTTGCACAGCTGAGAAAAAAAGTCAGATGTGAAACTCTACACTGAATTTACTTCCCTGCTGCAAGTAATTCTCTGGATTCTTCTCTGTGAAGAGAGAAGCTCCAGTTTATAAGGGCAGTGAGGCTTAGATATCGTTACCTGTGTGTGGATCAAAGTAGCACTGGGGAAGAAAGCCCTATTGATGCTAAGTCTACCCATAGGGAAAAAGCTAGAAAACAGACACGCAGACTCTAGGACCTATGCTCATCTACACCATGAGGGTATGAGAATATTCTCAGCCTGGAGACAAAAATAAATCAATGTAATTACTCCAAACAGTGACAAAACGTCTATTACAAAATGGAAGAGAGATTTGCCTCTTTGTCAAGTAAAGCAAACCAGCTCATTATCTCCTAGAGTCTAGTTCAAGTGAAAAGGGGAAGGGAAAAGGGAAAGGGGAATCTATGTGAAAAAATGTCACCTTTTCTTCCCAAATCCTAGAACTATAAGCTGTTTCAAAGTATTAAAATATTTTCATGGAGCACAGTGTCTGGGACCATTTCACATTAGCACATCTCTTCCATAGTGCAGCCAGCTTGGTTCTCACCTCTTTAATATCTAAGCTGTAAAACCTTTTCTATCCACTAAATAAGCAATTTCGTGCTGTTACAGAAATATCACACTATAAGGACAAATCTGTCTTGTGATTAACTCCGTAGCAGCAGAATCTCACCAGGGAGGAGTTAACCAACATCATTTTTCCACCTTTTCCAAAATGAGAACTCAGGTATTTTCAAAACCCTTTGTACATTCATCTCTGCTCACAGCATGTGCAGCTTGCAAAAAAGTTCCCTTTATCATCTCCTGTAATCAGTTTTCACTGAGCTGGACAGCAGAAAACAATACACCCATGAGGAACTTGTGCTTAGCCCACAGTGAGTTCCAGCATCATGTGTCTGAGAAGTATTCGTAACATACTCAGTGTGTTGCTGCACTGATTCATTGTCTTGTCATTGAACATAACTGGATGTTTATTACCAATGAGAACAAACACACTATCTTTTATGCCAAGAACAAAAGAGGAGGGGCACTAAGAAGGAACTGAGATATTGGTATACTTAAAAATATAGAGTTGGCATCATGGTATTTAATTTAATTATTATCACATGAGGACACAAAGTTTAACATAAAGTGTGAACTGTCACACACAATGTCAGTTTGTTTAGATTTCTCCATTCTCAGGTGGGCTGCGTAGATCAGTATCCCATCTCCTACAGGGTATCAGCAGCGTGCCAGGGAAAAGTATCTAGGTACACACCATAAATATTAACTTGCTTCTAACATGCTCATATTCACTGATAATTTTCCACTTTTCAGCCTTCCCTGAACCAATGATTTCTATTTAACAATATCCAGTGAATTTAGGGATCCAGTGTTTTTTAGCCCCATCCAAGTGCGATGACAAGCATGGATGCAGCCACCACCACATCACCTCCCACAGTCAAGCCCGCATCCCCTTGTGGAGAAGCTCAGGGGTACACCTAAATTTCCTTCCTAAACCATTTCCCAGAACAATCTCAGACCAGGATCTCAGCTCCAACATCACCCTGTAGCATCAATGACTTAGAAGCACAGTGGAAACAGGGGACACAGGAGTAAAGTTTTCTGGCCATAGTCAGCACAGGTCTGCAGCCAGAGCCCTGGTGATCCCCAGGGACACCTGCTCCTTCCAGGGGATTACAAACCTGTGTCACCACCAAAGTCAGCTGCTATGCTGACAGGACACATCCTTGGACCTCTGATAGCTGCCCCAGTGACAAAGTCCTTTGGACCTCACCATTGGGTAGCTTTGTGAGACCCAGCATGCAGCAGCTTTGAGACTAAACCCCAGGAAGAACCGTTCCCACCCCCCGCTGAAGGCAGGCAGCAGCCCTGTGCCGATTGGGGCTGTCTGGCCCCCAGCCATCATCTGTGCACAACACTCAGCCTCCACCCTGCTCACAGGGGCAGCCCTCAGTTCCAGCAGGAAACATCCTAAAAATCTGATCTCAAACATAGCATTAAGCACAGCAAAAATACAGCTCCTGAAGGTGATCTTGAGTCGATATCATTTACCATGAGTCATTTCTGAGATGTTTTAAATAACATCTACTCTGCAATGAATTCACACCCCTCTAACAGGGTGTCAGAGACAGATTTGCTCATGGGCACAGGGTACTTTCTCCAGAGCAGACTGTAGCCATCCCTCAGAAGTCATCATCTTCAATAATAAACGAGACCACCAAAGAATCTTTGAAGTCTTAGGTTTGTTACATTAAGTTTGGAGCTTGTAGCTATGTCTTTGTTAGAAGAGATTCCAACAGCATACTACTGTGCATGCTACTATTCCCATTGCTCTAATCAATAAAGACTCAGTACCTCCAGTCTATGGGTAGGAGGACAGTTGCATCTACCCCCTCCATTGCTGCTTTAAATGTTTAGGGCACATTCAGATGAAGCAGACTTACAATAGAGAAAAAACAGTAAAGAGAAAAAGGAGAGAAAAATGCTATTTTGTGACTTCCACCCGCACCAAACCAAAGCATCAGTTTCTAACCACCCATAATCTGAGACTGCTTTTTGAAACACATCTTTCCTTTAGCAGGTACAGCCTGTGCTTGGTGACACTTGCAGTTACTCTTAAGGGTTCCGACTTGTGAGCACACCTTACTAGCAGCATTGACAAGGGCTGCATTTCATTTCATATATATTACTGATTTAAAGCTACATTACAGCAGAGCACAGGTTGAAAGCATGCATACCAATAGTACTGAACTAACCACCCCACAGAGACCTGCCAGTTGTCACCTGCCAAGGCTCAGATTTCAAAGTCTGGGACATTCAGACTTAGAGCTAACCTTCTGCAACACCGAGCAGGTTAAAACCAGATAGGCCTAATGACTGAGCTCATCTCAGTTCTACCCAATTCAGGTGGGAGGGTCAAAAGGATAAGGAAAAACCCCACATGACTTTGAACACTTGGTTCATCTGTCAACAATGCTCTTCCACATTAACTGTCTGCACAGTTATCTGGTGTAACACATCTTCATTCCCACGGTGTCACAGCATAGGGAGAGAATTAAAGATGTCACATTCACCAGCTCCCCATATTAAAATCACATGGCTGCTGTATAAACTTTCAATTATGAAGGGGAGAGGCCAGAGGTAGAGAAGATAAACCTTGAAAGAGCTACCTCAAAGGCAGACTACAGATGAGATTTCAGAAAGGCTAACTTAGAAGCCATATGATGTATCTGTTGTTTTGATATCAAGGTCATTCATAACACTCAGACACTGCTTTCTCAAAGGAAGCCTTTTAAAAATATTTTGTCTATTTGTTTCTACAAATCAGCTGATTCTTGTTATAAAAATCCCACTAATTGAGTGCCACACAAAGAATGCCTTCTCTTCTCAAAGAATAAGACTAGGACAAATAAGGCACAACAAGGCAGCAAGAAAAATCAAGGAATCCAGTTTACAGAGTGGAGGAAACCCTGAGCTTAGGTCCAATATGAGACAACTTGAATCAGTTCAGCTTTCAGTGAAAGAAGGCTGAGCTCACCTGAACTGTTTTGCATTTGCTCCCCTGTCTTCAAAGGCTGTGCACGTGGTAGATGCTGTGGATTTCCTGAATTTTGCACCATGCACCATCTGAACTTTAGCATATAGATGAGCTCAAGCCACACATTTTGGGAAGAATACACTATTCTGTCCCTGTGAAAGTGTTAACAATTCTGGTTTTGGTTATTAACTATGAATGCTGCTTTCATAATACATGCATTTGGAAGGGATTTTCATCCTCACAAGCTTTCTACATTGACAGCTCTTGAACCATGGGTGGAAAGTGTTATTCAGAGAGGCAAGAGAACAACAAGATGGCCTGCTGTCCTCCCAGATCCATGACAAGATGTGAATTCCAGGGCTTCTAAAGTTGGCTGGCAAGTATCTCAAGGGACTAATAGCAGTGCTTCACCACATACAGCTGCATCTGGGGAATTCACTGCAAGAGAACTCCTCACTGTTCTTTAAAAGTATTTTTCCCAGCTCTCAAGTGCTCAACCCAGGAACCCCATGGAGCACAGAGGACATTGACTTTGTGCAATAATGCTCCGCCAAATTTCAGAAATGGGACGTATGTCTCAGCAAAGAGATACCTTCTTCTGAGTTTGGCCAAGCAACAAAGAAACCAACAGCAAAACATTGATAGCAGAGGAAAAAAACTGAAGCAAATAAACCGCAGGATCTGTTTCTTCCCTGCATGTCTCCTATTAGGTTAATTTGCTTTATCTGTCTACACAGCAGTAGGACTACAACACAGAGGAGTCAGGGCTGCTCTTTCCTGAAAACTCCACCACTCAGTGCTGCAACCTGGCAGTCACACAACAGGAATATGAAGAAATCAGTGGGTTTAACAGATTTAGGAATGGCAAGTAGAGAAGAAATGGAGCAATTCTCAGTATTTCCTGTCCCTTAGTCAATGTTAGCTCAGAAAAAGATAAAGCTGAGATTCTACTCTTGTTCCTGCACCATCATTGAGACTGGATAAAAGTAGAACTTCTGATACTACAGTGAATTTCAGCATGGAAAAATTGGAGTTCCCACGTGGCTGATACCAAAATGCCCTCCGAATGTCAACATCCCCATCCAGATGACAACGTACTAACTGGTAAGTGCTGTGCCCCACACCAGTCACTTAGAAGCACAGGATTAAACACATCACACTGGAGAAAGAAAAAGGTGATGACAAGGAGCCAAAAGCTAGGAAGTGTAAGTTTATAAATAAAGGAAGGCACAGGGGTGAATCTAGATAGTAAAATTAAGAACCATATAGATGGGGTGTGAGGCAATTAAAAATTACTCCAACCCTATTTCAATCATTTCCATATGGTAGGGGTCAAAAAAATTACAAGATATTTTTAACACTGTTCATTGCACGGGGACAGCAGTTCAGTGGTGTATGCACATGTTATATCATCAGCTCTGCACTCCTTATTCTACTACCAACTAAGCAGAACCTTAAACTGCAGCTAATTAAGCAGAACCTAAATTCAGCAGGTTTGGATGACCTGCACCACAGTTTTAAAAGAACATCCTGAAACACTCTGTATTATTGATATCAATTTTAAACATATCTTGGGCACATAGAAGTCACAGTAGCTGGAACAAAACCTGCTGATGTGCCAAGTATTTTAAGAAGTAAATAGAAAATCCTAGCAATGATCTGCAGTATACCAAGAGTGACAAAATCAATCTATATAAACTGGAAATTCTCCAGAACAGGCAATATGTAGTATTACTGACTTTTTTAAAAAAGTATAAAATAACAATCAAACTTCTGCTTAACATGATTTTACTCATTAAAATGACATTGTTGATTTTCCATACAGAATTTAGCTTCACACTACATGATGATTTAATTAGGATGAGAAAATAATGACATGTATTAATGGATGCAAATACCTCGCACAGTGGTGACTAAATAGTCACAGGTACAGATGTATGTTCCTACTGAGGACTGGCCAGAGGCTGATCCTTGGTCCTAGGGTCTAAACCCTTATGTTAATGAGTGGAAGAGAGGCTAAAGTCATTACCTATCAAGCTCGAAGATGACAAACTGTGGGGCTGCTAAATAAATAAGACCAGAAGATCTGCATGGCTAAACAATCTGCACGAAAGAATGGGGGATGTTCAAATGAAAAAAAAAGTGTGTGGCATTTGATGTTAATACTGTTAAAATTATGCTAAGTTTTAATGCTTGCAATTCAAGAGGGATACTGAAAAATGATCCAGTGGCAAAGAACCACCAAGAGGATGATTCAAGGACCAAAAGCTCAGCTTAGAGAAAGGCTCCAGAAGCACCATCTGTTCTCCTTAACGAAGGGAGAAGGTTAACAGGATGATCTGATCACAGTTTGCAAGTACCCACGTAAGAAACAGAAATTTGATCAAAGAGCTCTGTCCTTTAGGAAATACAGTCTAACGAGAGGCAATATAAACCCAGGCAAACCCAGGCCCAAAACAACACATGCTTATGATGGTTAACTCTGTTAGTTAATGCTGATGCTGACAGTATTACCAGTACTGATAGCTGTCAGTAAGGCTGAATGCAGGACAGTAAAAGTTGTCATGAACTTTTCATCACACATTAAAAACATGATGAGATGATTTTTTTTCCTGCTCAGATGCA
Organism: Aegotheles bennettii; assembly: GCA_013398125.1. Classification (NCBI taxonomy): domain Eukaryota; kingdom Metazoa; phylum Chordata; class Aves; order Caprimulgiformes; family Aegothelidae; genus Aegotheles; species Aegotheles bennettii. Next base: position 170,551 of record VZRW01011205.1, on the reverse strand, counting down.
GCTTTCTAGCTAAAAATGGAATTAATTCAGAGCAACCAGGGAATTATTTTCATAGCACAGACTTTGCATGAGCAGCTGTGTCCCATGAGGCCCCTACAGCAGGAGCATCGCTCCAAGGTGGAGACTGTGGTGTGCCACTGGGGACAGGCTCTGCCATACTGGCAGCTCTCAGGAATGAAAGTTTAAGACTGAAGCATCTCTGCCTTACCAGCATTCCCCTGCCAAGCTGGTATGTACCACAGTACCTAAGCATCTCCCATGAAACCGAACCACTGGGAACAGAATATGCACACTCACATGGAGCCCAAACCCCATGGAGCTTCAGCTCACATCCTGCAGGACCCTGGAGCACGCAGCAAGGCAACAGCTATAACCAGGCTGAAGTGAAGAATCCAATCCTTATTTAAAGAAATACCATTTTAAGATTATTTTTTATTGTATATTATTTTTTTGGAAGGATTAGAGGAGATGACTTTCCTTCAAATGCTGTTTGGCTCTGGAAGCTGAGACAGCAGCACATCAGCTGCAGGACCCCCATTAGTCCCCACCATGGACCAGTTGTTTCTGGCTCAACAGGCTGTGCTGAGAACAGACCCCACAGAGACCTTTAGAATGAACACACTCCAATCACAGGCCTGGGCAGCCTATTTAACAGCCACCTTTTTAATAACCCAGCAGGGTTAAGGAATAAGCAACTTTAACCTCTTCAGCATGTTTTAACAAACTCTGACTCCTGTGTGCCGTAGGTTTGTGGCAACACATTTCCTCAGCACCAGGAATAAGAGCACAGAAGCAGCAGGGTTTGTTTTGCAGTGTCGTATACTTTGAGGGAGCCCAGAGGATGCACGAGGTGCCTTGGGACTCCCCACCTCAAGCACCAGTTCTCTCAGCACGTGCTATGAAAGCATTTGTGGCTCCAATCTTTTGGTAGATCTATTCCTCCTCTTCAGTCCCTCACACTTACTGCAAATCCATGCTTCCTGCCCTACACTCTGCACACAAGCACTGTTTTTAAAGGAAACAACTACAGAGCAGCTGATACCTCAAATCAGAAGTGCAAGATGCTGCTGGTGGATTTCTAGAGATGGGGGCCTGGGGAAGAAGGGGAGAGAGTTTAGTTAGAGGCAGAAGCAGCCTATAGAGCAGCCAGCAGCAGGCTGGCTATGTGTAACCTTTAATTAATTCAGTTTATAAGAGCCAGACCCCAGGAACGGCAGGGGAGAGTTGAATCCCATGCTGTGTGTGGGTGCCTCATGCAGCCACCTTTCACAGGAAAGGCTTTTGCTGAAAAATTCTCAGCCCAATCCCTCTACTGAGCCTGCTGCTCCACTCCTGCCATTCCTGCATGTTTTGGAGGGGGAGGGAGCCCATCCTTTTCTGGCAACGCAGGCACCTCATGTAAATTCATTGAATAAATGCAGTCATTTCTCTCAGCTGATCCATCCCCACGTGCGCATGCTGAAGCTGTGCCAGACCCTCAATGCAGCCAACTCACTCCTGAAGGTGAAACTGTTTGTCACCCTTATCAGCATTTCCCCCTTTCCTTCCCCTGCCTGCCCCAAACTGCCTTCCCTGAATTTTCTGGCCCTCCTTCCTCACAGGAGCTTTGCTCTGCACAAGTCAAAATGCAACTCAGGCAGAGCCTTGAAAGAGACCTTGGAGAGTAAAGGACATTATAAAGTTATTTTAAGCTGAGGAAAACTGCATTTCTCTTAGAGGTTGACTTCAGTCTCTAGAGCTTTTGAATTTTTAGACTGAAATCTGTCTCCTTGATAAGGCTCCATAGTAGCCAAGACCCACAAAGATGTTTCCAAAGCACCAGCAGACATAAATAACTAGAAACAAAACTAGAGCATCCTCACCAGATGCTCACATGAGCTTCTGCAATCAGTCCATGTGAGCCTGTTAGTCATCTGAAACAGCACAACCCTCAGCTCTTCATGGAAGAGGAAGGCTGTGCTGGATCAGCTGGAGCCAATCCTTTTTCTTCTATTCTGCAGTAACCATCAACTCTTAGTCCCAACCTGGCCTGAAGAAGTGACTCCAATCAAGCACACGAGGGTCTGAATCAGGCTGCAGGCTGGAGCTCACTTTATCCTCTACTGACTCTGAGATCCATGCAGGTCTGCAACACCTTATCATGTCCCACAGGGCCAGACAGAACATGGAAAAGATCTCTTTCCTGCAAGAGATGCTTGTCATCTCTAGGTGCTGGTCTGAGAAGCCTCCACGCTAACTACAGAAATTCAGGGTTTTCAGGGCCTGTTTCCCTTTGTGCAACGTAACTATGATAAGCTCAAAACACACAGACAAAATATACTTCAAAATTCACAGACCCTAAGCTTTTATCCAGCTGTGGAAGCTCTATGGGCTTAGGTGTACATTCTCTTCACTTTTGTTAACTTCAGCTGCTGTAGGAGGCTTCTCCAACAGGAAAATGGGGGTTTCGTTCTCCAACATTAAGCATCTTTGAGAGTAAAACAAGGGAGGTACTGACAGCATGTAGTGAGAGATCAGTCAGAGGAAAGATGCAAAGAAACTATTCAAGAACACAAGCAATCGGTCAGCTGAACAAGCTTTCAGAGACAATTTTTCTGGCTTTTTTGGTTAGGGGGGGAATTGTATCAGGCCCTTTTCCAGACTCAGCTATATAGCTCTAGCTCTGTATGCACTGCTAATGAGATGAAAGACTACTTACTCTCCTGAAGTGACTGGTGATTGAGGATGCCTTAAATTGAGACTCTTCATATGGCTTTTAATTGCATTTAAAAGAGTGTGCAATCATTTATCAAATCTGTTACCTTTCAAAGCATCTTCAACCTCATTTCTAAAAAGAGGCATTACAGTCCCCAACCACTAGAAAATTCCCGCCCATACTTCACCACCTTTTCACACCCAGGTCACACAGGGCAGCAATGGCAGAAGTTACCCTATGGAGACATCCATGGTAGCTTTAAAAACAGTTTAGTTCAGCCTTTTCAGACTTGCTTCTTAAAAAAGCATTTCTGCATTTGGAACCAAACCCAAAATTCAGACCTCAGAACAGCCAAGAGTTGAGCATTACAGCTCTGATCCATTTGGTTCCCTCCCTGACTTCCTCTGCTCAGAGAAGCAGATTTTTGCATCTGCTCAGCACACGTGACCTTACCATGCTGCAGGAGCCAGGAGCAGTGTGGCCCTGCCAGTGGCAACCAGCCCATCAGTGGCATCTCAATCCTGGGAGAGGTGCAGCCTCAGACCCAGCTGAGCTCCAAACTCTGAGGCAACCAAGAGCCAAGAGCAAAAGTAGGGAAGCTTTCACATTTTTCTCCCTGCCTTGTGTTGCACAAGTCAAGCTGCTCACAGCTGGATCTTTGGAAATAGACCAGATTATCATTTGAAAAGCCAGTACATGAATCCAGCTAAAGGTCTCCTGGCAACTCAAGGATGCTCCTTTAACATAGCATGTAAATATAGCATATAACTGCCCACATCCTCCTCTAGCAGGAAAGCCTGACACACCAAAAACCAACCCATAGACACTTCTTAGCTTGAGAGTCCAAAAACCACCACTGTAGTAATCTGGTTTAACCTGCACTCCAGAGCATAGCGCAGCATCTCTGGATTGTACATACTTAAGAAAAGTTGTATTTTGATCCCATTAACCTGAGATCAGCACTAACTTCTGCACAATTAAAGCTACATACCTTCTTAGCTCTCTGCAGTCCTCGCTCTCTAATGTGGGCAGTATCAGGCTTACACCCTTCTGCATGCTTTCTGTATCATCTGTAACTACACCATAATTTCTTAGTACGATTTAAGAGGCAGTAATACAAGATAGCAAATCATATTTCACCAATGAGTTCAGGCTGCCACAGCGTAATTGTGTGCTGCAGCTCTACAGACACTGAAGGGAGGCAGCACATCTGCAACGGGGAGTTGAGCCCCGTGCAGAGCTTCACAAACCGCTACTGCTTCGAGCTGCTTCGAATGAGCCAGAGACACCTCTAAATGGCCTCAGACTACTGGAGTGAAGAGGTCTGAACCTTGCACCAGCTGTCCAAATCTGCCCAGTTCCTCACGGGTTTCCATGCTCCCTTCTTTCATGCATTAATAAGTTCAACCCACTGCCTCCAGATTTCCCCTCAGCTTTAGAGAGCTTGTTTCTAGACATTACAGAAGTATGTAAACCATTAATAGACTCTAAAGACATGTTTCCTGAAGGGGGGATACTTTCCCTAGACGGTTATGTTCAGCTCTTACTTATCATAACTGATACTAAATAATTTCCAGCTCAGTAATACTTTGAAGGAATGATTGAAGTCTAGACTGAAAGCACCAAGTATCATACACAGACACAAAGGGGATAGTGCCTGTCAAGCATTTACAGTTTCAACAGGTAAATAAAAAACCTGACTGCACATTAAAAGCATAGTAAAGAGACAAGACTTGTCTAAGGTCACAGAGCAAATAAGTGGAGAGGCAAGATTATTACCAGGGTGTCCTGAAACTGCCCCCAGCAGCTTGTTTCCCCCTTCCCTGCTCAGTTGCCGACCTGCTGAACTTGACCCTTAACTATAACTTGGTTGCAGATGTATCTTACTGATGCAAAAATATTAGCAGTTAGTGGAGCCTGCACCACAGCTGCAGTCATCATCAGATATTCCCCTCAGCAGAGCTACGAGATGATTTGTCACTTCTGCATTCACATTCATCTGAGCTCCTCAGCTCCACGAACATAGCCCAAACAGTAGTCACTTATTCACCATTTGATCCATAAATAGTCTTGGGTTGGCAAGAAACAGGTCACTAAGGAAAATGCAATTCAGCAGACGGAACCAGCACCTATCAGCAGCCCCAGCAAACCACACTCACCCCTGGCAACTTCAGGTCAATGGATCTACATTGCCTAGTTCCTGATGCTGACTTTTCATTGTGAATGCACTTCCACTCATTATCTTATCTCCATTGTTAAGAACCAACTCAAAGTCATTGTACAAGTCTTAAGTACAGACTCAGAACAGAGATTTTCTAGCACAACTCAGAGAAGGTCCAACTTTGTCTACTTCAAGGCAGGGTTATTTCTTTCCCACAGCCGCCAGTGTCTACGCTAGAGCAACTGAACATTCTTAGAGCTACAACCTCAACTCAAGTGTTGATACACAGATTACCTTTATGTAACAATGTAACACTTGTGTAACACTTGTGTTACATTGTAAATGACATAGTGAACTTAAGAGCAAAAAAGGCACTATTTGCTATATTGCTCCAACTAAGGTAATTTGCTACCAGGCACAGGTCAGGTAATATTTGCCATCACTACATCCCATCAGTTGCATAGACAGTGTTGTAAATGGCTGCTGTTGTAGCAAAGTTAATAAGCATGTGCAATAAGCACAGAGTATGTATATTTCAGTTCATAGTCACTGGACAAATAGAGCTACCATTCGATATTACCAGAGAAATTCCTATTACAAGAGGACAAAACTGCAAACCTGGAGCAATTCAGGGTACCTTCCAACAGTGGTGTTGAGCTCTGGAACAACTCAGTGTACTGCTGGTGCACTTCTGATATCTGACAGCCAACAGCTGGAACTGCTGGCTCCCAGGAGCTTATACCAGAAAAAAAGTGCTCCCAGCTGGCTCTTCCATTGACAAAAAAGGGGCTTTGGTCATTAAATGACTTTTAATTGAAGCTTAATTAGAAGGAGCAATTTTGATTAAATTTACTTGAGGAAAAGGTTCCTCAGGTCCAAGTTGGAAACAGAGACTAGTACTCTGAGCAGATGCTCTCAGGATCCTGATCAAACATCATTTCACTCTGTGTAAACAAGGAGTGGGAAAGCACCTATAATACCAAAAAAGCTGTGAGGAAAAAACATTGATTTCTAACTTCCAGTAAAATAACCTACAGCAGTTGCTGGGTATGTGCATGCACGTGCACACAAGATCTTGACTTGGATTTTGCAGATAGAAGACAGGCGTTTGTTTCTCTGCTAACCAAACGCTTGAGGAGCCAGAAATCTAAGAACTGTTTCTCTGAAGCATATTGTTATTATGAGGCTACATCTTGCACAACTGTGCTGGCCAGAATCCCTACTGAGAGGGCAAGTTTGGAATACTGACTCCCTGATTTGGTCCAATCTTCTAACACTGCAGCAACTGCCCTGAAAACCCTTCTCCCAGGTTGCTACAGAGAAAGCAGAGATTTATGTTTGTCATGTCCACAAAGAAATGTGGATCCATCACACAGGCCAGGGGCTCTGTGCTCAGATGTCAACAGCTATATTAAGCAGAGGCACGAAGCATATCCCAAACAGCTTTTATTGTTCAGGCATTAACCTCAGTGCTGGCTTTTACCAGATTTTACCTGCTGCTATTTTCCTTTTCTTCATGCTCACAACACCCTCAGATGACTAACTAATATTACAGATTTGTTTTAGAAGAACCTGATTTTACCTTATGAGCAATTCCAGCCCTCTGTATACTGTACGCTAGGAAGATGTCAGTGTTTTCATGTGTCTGCTGTGTCAACAAATACATTTGAGGACCATCATAAGTGCCCTCTACAGCAGGTATCATCCAAAAGTTCAGAATGTTTCATAAACACTAAGCCTTAAAGCATCCGCAGTGAAATATTATCACCTCCACTTCACAGATGGACACACTGAGGCTGTGATTTGCCAGTAGACAAGGTTGCTTCTATTTCTGCTTCTGCCTCTAGTTTACAGAGTGCCCTGGCACAGGCCACTGCACCATAAACCTCCCTGGTGCAGGAAAGCACTTCTTTTACCCATGTTTCCAAAAGCTTGCACCAGAACTGCTCCTGCATGTAACAGAGGCATAGGACTGAGCGCATCAGGAAAAAAGCACAGCTTTGCCACCTCCTGTGATGCTCTTGAGAGGCTGGTAGCCTGCAGGGCTTCTCCTGGAAGCCTGCAGTCCAGGGCTGTAACTGTGCTTAGTTTTTTATATATTTAGTTTTCAAAGTCTAGGAGGAAAGTTTAAATTGCAACCTGTAGGAGATACATGCATATCAATGCAGAAATGGAACAGAAACAGCCCTCTTGAATCAGTTTTTAAGCCTCTTCATGAAAGATTTTCCCCCACTTTTCCCCACATTAACTAGCCTGGCAATACTGCCAACACCAAATGAGAGCTATGAGTCACATTTATCAGCAATTGTTCTTCCAATAACTAAATGAGGGGCTGTGTGAAGACATGCAGCTACCAAAGAGGCACTACCACATCTCAAAGCTTATTTTATGCTCACCAGCTTATACCCAGATGTCCTTCTCTGCTACAAGCTGTTTAAAGGGTTGCTAACTTAAAATAGAAAATGGCTTTTTTTAAAACATTAAAGTCACAACACAAAGTTCCACGTACCCAGAATGTCAAGTCAACACACACAGAGCAAGACAACCAAAATGCAGCATTTTCTTATTCAGCTTCGTAACACCTTCCTGCCTCTGCAGAGCCTTCCTTCACTCCCTGCTTTCCCCTCCTGCCTGGCACATCCTTTATAAACCCCTCACCCATTATCTCAGCATTGCTGCTTCATTCTGGTGGGCCAGGAGCCTGCTGGAGGTGCTCAAGGGTTTTGGCATCCCCGGAGGTGCACACAGCTAACCTGTAGTTTCCAGCCTTCCTTCTCCCAAGGAGACAGATGTTGCGCACAACTGAAGCTATCGGGGAAGACAAACCAGGTTTCCATGGTTATGGGAGCCTGAGCTTCCTGCCTTGGGAAAAATGCAACGCACGGTCCACTGTTAGGAAGCAGCAGAAACAAGGTCAGACCTATGGGCTGCTCTACTACTGCTCCTTGATGTTTTGCATGCAGGCACCAGCAAAACGAGAAAGGTTTTCTTGACAGCCTGGAGATCTGTGGGTTTAGAGAGCAGCAATGCTTTACACTTGTTCTATGGCACCTGTGCCACGACAGTATTTGCAGTAAGCGTATGGACAGGCAGGGCTGTGTTTCTGGCCCTTGCTCACCTGGGTGAGCCTCCCTACCCCCAGAGGGGGTCAGTGCTGCAGGATGAGGCATTTATTACCAGAGAGCAAACTGCGAATTGATCTGAGCTGCCTGTCTCACAGGCGAGATGAAGCAGGTGCAGGCTGCTCTATGTGGCCTGAATAAAGAGCTTGCGCACAAAAACCCTGGGAAGGCAGAATTTGCAGGTGTGAATTTGCAAATCTGTCCCATTAAGTTAGAAGATTTGGGCTCAGTGCGCAGCAAAAATACACATGCACAAAGCCAGTTTTCTCCCTCCCCTCTCCAAGCAAAGCATAATGCAGGTTCCTTCATGCTGCCCTGAAAGTGAAATCGTTTACGATAAAAAGCCCACGCTGCTTCAAATTGAAACACTGATGAGGCTGAGAATGCCTGCACAATGGAGAAGTGACAACTGCAGAGCCCCGGCAGATTTCTGAGGCAGTGACTCTCCAGGGCACAGAACATCACAGCCTCAAACCCACTTAAGGTGCTGGAATAGCATCATGACCATGTTAATTCCCAGGCAAACAGAATATTCTTTCAGAGCAGAATAAATTAGATTTCAGGCTTATTTTGGGAGTTCAAACCAGGGAATCTGTTAGTCACCTTTCCCCTTCGCCCTCCTCTATTCCTCTCTACAGCTACATGGTGACCACCTGTCCTGACATCACCTGTTTAAATCAGAGCTGCACAGGCTTAGCAACCCCTGTCATCCCTGGTAGTCAAACTCCTCAAAGCAACACTTTGGAAGCTCGTGACTCCTGTACTGGCCAAGCCTGTCTGAGTAGCAGCCACCCAAGACTGAAGTCCATCTGCTTTCCCCAGGACAGGTACGAGGTACTCCATCAGCAGCAGGCACTGCCCATGCACCTCTCCTGGCTTGTTTCACTCCCCAAAGCCGCTGTCTCATTGCATAGCACAGGGGTACCAGCAGCTAATGCGTGTTGGAACAGAGACGCTTACACAATATGGAATCAGATCAAGATAAGCCAACTACTTTTCCACAGTGTCTGACCCTGATCTGCAATTAACAAATCAATTAAAATATTATTTTCACTTCTGCTGAAAAGAGCCAGGATGTCTCCATCAATAATGCTGTACCTTAGTCCCTGGGACTTTCCAGAAGAGCACAAAACAAGGTTTGAGGGGCAGAAACTCAGATGCATCCAAGAACAATGAGGACAGATTTCTCCTATTTCAAGGCATCTTTGGCTGGTTTTGACCACTCAGGGATGACTTCACTTTCCAAAGAGTCAGCTGTGGGACACTAATCTATTCAGCAAATGAGAATCTGTAGGGTGCAAAAGTATAAACACGCATACAATGCCAAGACAGTGTTCATATCCACATTAAAACTCCTCTGAACTGCCTAGCTGGAAAATAGGCTTTCACAGATCCATATTCTGTAGGACAAACAATGACCTGCTAATTTATTTAATTGCACCCTACTGCATATTGCATCAGATCTAAGCAGTCTCATCATAACCACATAAAAGAATTACTGGAACTCAGCACCTGCCCATCAGGGTGTCTTAGACAAGTTGCTTGCTGAGGCAGACATTTGAGACTCTACTTAAAATACATTTGTCTTAGCAAGGCTTATTCCTAAACAATTAGCCCCACTCTCCTCAAGGCTGTGCATTACTCATTTAGTTCCTCTAAAGCACCTGGGAAGGATTTGAGATGTATGCATACAAGACTTATGGATAATACACACTCAAGGGTAAGGATTTGACCCTGTTCTTTCTCTAGTGACCTCAGGAATGGCCAGAAAGTCCTTGCTAAAACTCTGCTGACCAAACGTACCTGAGGGCAACTCGTGAGCTGCTCAAGCTGTACAGCATCACATACATGGTTTTTAATTTGTCCAGCCTACCATTAACTTCAGTGACTTTTGTGCTATTAAATCTGCTTGACCTTCTCACGCTCAAGTCCCTGCAATAAAAAAAAAATGCAGTAATTCCTGTCCCTTGAAACCAAGCTTTGACACCACCTCCACTCCCCCACCCCCTCTTTCTCTGTGTATTCAAACCCAAGTGCAGCTCACAGGAAACTCCTTAGGATGCTCAGGTGTATCTGCTGGGCTTCCTTTTCTTCTTTTAGGCAGAGATAGAGAAGGAAAGCCATGTGCACAGAGACCTTATGGGCACTGCTGCTCTGCAAGAGGCTGTACACCCCAGCCTTTGGGAGTACCTGATTGGAAGCCTCTCCAGCACAAGCAATGGGGGGGCTGACAGAGTGCAATACACCTCCATAGAAACTAAGTACAGACCAGTTTCACAAAACCCTTGGGCTGAGAACAGACAGGCAGAAACCTGGAAAGAAGTGAGATTGCACCAACTTTGGACCACATCATATATGTGACTAGCTCTGCAGCAGCAGGATCACCCTGGAGCTCTGCACTGGGTCAGGTACCTCAGTTTGTAGCCCAGGATAAATGTGCTTGTTTTCATCTGCCCCTTCCCAGCAAGGGATGCTGGGAAGGTGCTCACTGAGAGTGGAGCACCACCCTCCCATTTTAAGACACCACCACAAAGAAAGCATCCAGGACTTAAACTAATACACCATGGACCTGCCAGCATACTGAGCAACAGTTCATTGAGGGAATATACCACAATATGTTCTTACGTCCACCCTTGACTTCTGACTAGTTTCCAGGTGGAATTTAACACTCAACCAGGTTTTTGGACTTACACAAGAAGCAGTCTGTCATCTGGGTACATTGCCTGAAGATAACCAGCCAGCAGGACATATTTACACAAACTTAACAAATCATTTCTTCCGGCAGACATTGCTTTTTGAAGAAAGTACATGCTATAAACCAGTGCTTATCTTGAGTCTTTTCTTCAGGTGTTGAGAAGTGTCTTCCCATTTGTTTGTTGCTTTTGAATACTATCTGAGCAGAGATTAGACAGCCACTGATACTGTGAACACCACACATAGATCTTTGAGAAATATCCATCTTCCATACAGAGCAATCAACCATGAGAAAACTGAGCAGTTTGAATTGAGTAAAAGCAAAACCCAAAACCACACAGATGTATGTTATTTTCTAAATGGAGGAAGTCAAGGCTTTCCAACAAATTACTAAATTGCTACATTTCATAAAAACTGGGGGACCAGAAAAGCTGTATTATCTTTTTACAAAGTATTTCCTTATACATGTGGGTTACAGAAATAAACAGTATAAGTTTTTATATATCCTTTTCCCTAACAGACAGCAGTGTCTCCTATATATAGATACTTCTGTATGCTTCCATTTCTACTAATTTCTTGGGACCCCAGGTCCTATCTATTGAAAGACACATCCTAAAGAACATTCACTCACGTCTAAATCACTGAGCAGCTCTCACCCATCTCTGGGAAAAACACACATTTGAGTCTGCGTTATGTAACTGTTCCCCTGGACTCCTGATTTTCCAGCAGGTAACTTGTTTTTGCAGTCACAACTCAAAGCCTGGCTTATGCCTCAGAGCACAACTCCCATGCTCACCACCCCAAACAAAGGCATTGCTCTGTCTAAGCATGCTTCTCATCTGTGTCAGTGTTACTTCTCTGGGGAGGCTGATGCTTGGAGGCAGTCAAAAGCTATGCAGATAGGGCACTGAGCTGTGGTTTATAAGGACCACAGTACTCCTGCAAGGATGGTTGGGATGCTGGCAGGTAGAGGAAGAAAGTGACCAGCAGGTCAAGGGATATGATCCTCCCTCCTCTACTCTGCTCTTGTGAGACCCCCACCTGGAGTACTGTGTCCAGTTCTGATGTCCCCCAACATAAGAAGAACATGGAGCTGTGGAGAGAGTCCAGAGGAGGGCTGCAAAGATGATCAGAGGGCTGAAGCACCTCTGTTACAAAGACAGGCTAAGAGTTGGAGTTGTTCAGCCTAGAGAAGGCTTCAGAGAGAAGTTGAGCACTTTCCAGTACCTGAAGGGCCTGCAGGAAAGCTGGAGAAGGACTTTTTAGAAGGGCACATAGAGATAGGATGAGGAGTAATGATTTCAAACTGAAAGATGGGAGATTTAGGTTAGACATTAGGAAGAAATTCTTTCCTGTGAGGGTGGTGAGAGACTGGCACAGGTTGCCCAGAGAAGTTGTGGTTGCCCCCTCTCTGGAAGTGTTCAAGGCCAGGTTGGATGGAGCTCAGGGCAACCTGGTCTAGTGGGAGGTGTCTCTGCCCATGGCAGGGGGCTTGGAACTAGATGATCTTTAAGGTCCCTTTCAACCCAGACCATTCTACGATTCTAAGACCTATCTTTCTCTTAACTTGACAAAAAACACCCCACGCACTTCATTTAAGACTAACTGCAGCCTCTAATCTCTCTCTATATATACACCAAGTACATACCTGGGTCAATAGTGGGAAACATCCCTTTTCCTCAAAAACCCTAGACCCCAGGAATCATAAGTGCTAGAAGTAGGCATAAATACTGTGCTGACTTACTGCTGTTACAAGCTGAGCTTCCTACCTTTATGCCACAGGAGGGTAACAATATTGTCCTCCCTCAGAGAGAGATCATCTGCTTATGAACCAGGTGCACAGCTGCATCCTCAATGAGCCCCCAAGGCTTCTTTCATTACCACCACTGAGAATGGTCTTTTGGAATTTTTTTACCCTCCTTTACGCGAAAAAAAAAAACCCAAACCCAACAAGCCTGCATTTTCAACACTGAGACAGTCTCATCAGGGTAACTGCAGTGAAGTACCCAATACAGAGCCGAATAAGAACTTTCTGCCATGTTCAACTAACCCAAAAACAGTTGAAGAGTATTATTTCCCTATTAACACACTGCTTCAAACTTGTGGCTTGTATCACCATTCTCTTCTTGAGAGAAAGTTCCTGGAGAACTACATCTTCCACGTTGCAATAAGGTGTCTCCCTGACTTTCATTAGGGATACAATTTTTCTCACGTTCTAGCTCAGAGTATCATGGAAGAGGTGTTTTACTGCTAACAGTGCTAGAATTAGTTATCCTAGCACTGACCTTGAACAAGTTGCTTCTACTCTGCCTTGTTTTCCTTTGTAACACCGATAGCACTCTCGGCTTCCTTTCTGTAGCCCTGATACCCATGGACATAGAGAGCTGTGCAATAACTTCATGTTGCACATTACAAATGCTGGCGTTTCACCAGGCAGACTGATTCGAGGGGAGGAAAGAGTGGAGTCCAGCTGCCAGACTCAGCTTCAGAAGCCATCTGTCATTAGAAGAAAATACTGAAGTCAGTGAGAATGAAGCATTTTGGCTCTTTTGGCAAAACATTAAATGTCACATGAACATGTGTCACCTGAACATCCTTGAGATGTTGAGCTGGTTTTGAACAGAAGTACCAAAGCAAAGCAGTGTTGCTGAGCTAATTTCTTACATGTCCCACGGATTTCCTATTCCATTTTTTCTTAGTCTGGGCTAAAGCCAATATCTAAACTCTTGAACTTCTTAGGAGATGGGTCTTCCAGAAGTTATTCAAGTCTATACCAGGCCTGAATGGCTTTGCCTTTGCCAATGTTTCTAATTGGCTGCTGTGACAGTTGCTGAATATACAAAGCTGCCTTACCCCAAAAGCACTCTAACACCATAAGGAGCTGCCCACTGCTTGTTCCTGGTTGGGCTTTTTAAAAGAACAAAATGGAACATTTTTTCAGAAAAGGACTTTGATTTCCTGAGCCCCCACCCTGTATTGGTGAAGTGGCTACATTATTCAGTGTTGCATATAGAGCATTACAGGCTCCTTTGCTTAAGCACTAACAGCATAAATAAAAATGCATAAGGGCCTGAGGTGTTGACTTGAGATGTGCCAGTTCTGCTGACTAGCACTGGTAGGTGGTGTCAGGACAAGTATCACAGCAGAAGTCAAAGGGGAACACGACAATGCAAATAATGAAAAATCATACACTGATACAGATGCTTATTGACTTGGGTCCCTTATTCTTCAGTGATGGACACACACTTGTATGTAAGTATCTCTAGTGGTGTGCCCTTGGCATGGTTTGGTGAGATGGACTCATTGATCTCTCTGAAACTATCCCAAATGCATCCACCACTCAACAAAACCCAATCAACTAGTACCTGAGGTACCTCAAACAGTAAAGAAGCACAACTCCTAAACCCTGTAATTCAAAATTCCCAATCCCCTCCCCTCACAGAGAGGTGATTAAAACTATTCACCTGTTAGAGGCACACACACAGAGACCTGGGCATTTTCCTCCAGTGAAGATCCATAAGAAAAAGAAAGGAAACAATTATATGAAGAATAACGTTCTTTGACACCATTTCTCCATGTTGCCTTTTCTATTACCACAAATATTTGTCCTCAAAGATCTTTTTCTGCATGAAAAATGAGATTTACTGTGCATGGAAGCTTTACAGACTATTATTCCAAATCAACCACACTATTTCAAACTTAATAAAATAAAGTTACTATAATAATTTTCTAAAACATTTGTAGATTTTAAAACTGAGAGTCAGATTATGTGAGATTAATAACATTTTCATAACTCTGTAAAGATTATCTGATATTTAAAAGTATGAAATGTTTTATGTAAGTAAAATGCCGCTTATACTGAATGATTTAGATCCCACCAGAAAGTACATATCAATCAGGTCTTATCTGTAGGAAAAAATATTAGGATTATCTTTTAGACAGAAGTCTGATGTATCCTACAAAATGGTGCGAACAAATGATCAAGTCCTTCAGTTACAGCTAATAGAAACATCACATGCAGTATAAAATGTGAAGAGGGCAGTGATGCACACTGGAATTTGATCACATGCACTTGTAACTTCATTTAAAGTAATTTCCATCTGCAAACCAACTATAAAGCTGCTATGGAATCCCAATCTTCTGCCATCCCAATGAACGCAAGCAGGTATCTGAGCTGACAGCACAGGAGGAGAAAAAGATGTTACGAAATGCCAGATAATTAGCAATTGTAACAAAAGAAGTGACAACGATGTGGACCACTGCTTCAGTCCCTTCATCTTTGCTTCTATAAGGATGTCCCTCTGGGATACAGCACACAGATCAGTCTATAGGATACAGCACATTATTATAGAAACAGTTCTCAGACCTCTACTTTTTCCAGTGCTTTCTGCATCACCATCTTTACTAGGGACAAGATTAGGGCCTTTGTCTGAGGCACGGGAGGGACATTACCATCTCATACCCACAAACTGCTGCCTAAACATATAGGCTTGACAGGAGCCAAGAGGAAAAACGTGGAAAAAGAACAACGTATTACAATAAATTATATTACAATAAATCATCTGGACAAGAAAAAAACCACAAGAACCCACAGAACAGAGGTTTCCTAATGTCCTTGCCTATCCTGCTAAACATATCAGATGTACTTTTATCCTTCTACAATCTTTGACCACCATTTAGGATGCTACAGTACTATCATGTGCCTCCAGGTCTGACACTGTGCTCTTAACTTCTGCTGTTAAACACTGCTGATCTATTTGTTGCTAAAGTGCTAAAAGCTATTAGGATTCAACATCCAAAAAATAACTTTTCTAGTCGTGATGGTAGTTGGCTAAATTCGTCTGAGATGTTTCAGAGAGCACCTTTGAGCTATGAACTTCAGGAAAAGGAAGAGAGGGAAGCTGACAGCACCCCACTAGGCTAGAGGTAAATGGATGCTTTAGTATTAAAATGGCCCAAAACCTTTTGGATTAGGAGAACACAAAACATCAATGCCCTGATTTCAGGGCTGTGTTACCTTACCAATTTTCACACCATTTTGCAGCACAGAGGGGGTTTAAAAGTGATTTCAACACATGAAATTTCAGAGGCGTGATTTAACCCAAGAGTCCTGCTGCTCTGTGCTGTCCACGTCCTTATCACCAACCAGAACTCCTCCCAAAGCCCCTTAAGCTCTCTGCGCACAACACAACATCAGTATCTGGATTCAATCATTCCCGAATTGCAAATGCCACACAAGCAAGGTCTCAGCAGGGTGAGACACTAAAACCACACTGGGTTCCCCACCGTAGTTCTTACATAACAAAGACTTGCCTCAACCCCAGAGTGTGCACATAAACACATACTGTCCAGGCACCAGCCACCCTCCCATTCAACAAAGCACAGACGCACACTGACTTGCAGTCCCCATGTACAGGAACTCCATTAACCACAAGCTTCTGTAGCCATTCTCCCACTGTAGAGCACAGATATAAGGGGCTGAACCCAGGTGAGTTACAAGCTGTTGTCTTGGACTTGGCAAAGCTGTGTGAAACTCTGACTCTCCATCCCCACACTTTTTTGCCAGCAGGGGCTGAGCTGAGACCCAAAAAGTTTCTTCTCTAGAGGAGCAGGAGCTGATTTATTGCCTCATGCAGCTGTAACAAGCCCCTCCAGGAACAGAACCAACAGTCTAGTAGGTCTTTCAGTGAAAAGGAAGGATCCAATACCAGATCCATCCAGTTTTGCCTTATAGCAAGGAAGTTCACTGCCCATGCTTAGCTATTTCTGGATTGCTTTATCATCATCTGGGGTCATAATTAGAGACAATCTGATTGTATTTTCACTTCAAGGAGGTACATGAGCTTTTCAATTCATTAGACTCATTCAGCAGCTATTGGCCAATAGTCACCATTTCTGGTACCCTGCAGCATCACTATAAATATACATAGTTCAGAGCTGGTAGTGCCAACTAGAACTATTCTGGGACATGGAGTGAAAAACCAGGTAGTTCACTAACCAAAGCAATGCAAACTGCTTTAAATGATGCTTTTTTGGTAAAGCTAAAAGATAATCCATCCAGATGAGGTCAGTTCAGCCATCTGCATTGAACCAAATCATTTCACATGGCCTTGGCAAGGCATTTGAGTCAGTAACCACTGGCAAAGTACAGGCAGGACATTTGCAGCTGACATCTGCACAGAAATACTTGATACAGTGAATTGCAACACTTGCAATTTCATGACCACTTCTATTGAACCTGGGAAAATTCATGGAAAAAATATAAATTTTAAATGAAGCATTACTGTTTGTTCTGTTTAAAATGGTCTTTGTTATTTAATTACTTTTAAAGGAAATAATTTCAAAACAAATTTGAATTAAAACATGTTAAGATTGAAACACAGTATTTTTGAGAAAAATATGCATGCTTTCCTGACTACGTGGCTCTCCTTTCCCAGCCAACAGCACTGTTCCTCTTTTACAAAGGAAGCCAAAACAGGAAGTTGGAAACAACTATTTCCCCCATCAACTTAAGCTCCATACTTCAACAAATAGAATAGCTATAAGGTTGATTAGGGAAATAATACAAGGACTAAAACCAATGATAAAGCTTTATGGTCCATATGTACCTCCAACTGGAAAGGCCTTAAAAGCATCACATGAAGTCCACAGTGCCTCAGAGATCATTAAAAGTATTGTGACACATCCTTACAAAAACAGCACACAGTGAAATCATTTAGCTGAAAAACATAGGTCTCTAATCTCAGTTGTGGTGTTCATAATACCTCAGGTGTTGACAAACTCATGGATCCAAGACAGGATCCTTGACAATGCTCTTAATAACATGCTTTAACTTTTGGTCAGCCCTGAAGTAGTCATGCACTAGGACCAGATGATCATGGTAGGTCCCTTCCAACTGAAAATTTTCTATTCTACTGGTAAGTGCAAAGTTCAGGAAGCCCTTGACTGGCCCAGCTGGTAAGAAAGAATATCTGGTTCAATCCAATTCAGCACAAAAGCTTCTAGAAATGGGATTTTCCACAAAATAGAAAGCCTGATTTTTAGACAGCTACTTTGCAAACAGGAGGGAGAAGAGGCAGGCACACCAGTGTTCCTGACAGGCAGTGGACAGCCCAGAAATGTCATATATTATCCTTTGCTTACCCACTGACTACTATCCCTAAGAAGTTCTGACTCTAAGGACTGCCCATAAGCAGGTATTCTGCAGAAGACAAAGCCTTCACACATCTGAGGAGCCAGGGAAAAGAGCAAAGAACTAAACACCTACTGGGTGCCCCAGCCAGGCTTCAAGTCCAAGTGCAGCTTACAGAACTGATATGAAGCTACAAGGGAGAAACAGAAGTGGGACACATCAACCTGCATGGTCCTTCCCAGTATTCTCCAAGCCAACAGCCCACCACAGCCATTTTCCAGATAAGATAAAAAGCTTCATTCAGGGCATGCTCTGTTTGGTTTGGATGACCAAATTGCTGTGCAGCTTCTGGGTAATAACAATGACTTCAGAAAGACACGAGCAGTAAAGTGGTGAGCACCAGCCCTGCCTTTGAGATTACTGAATATAAACTCATGCTCCACATGAGCATAAGCTCACTTCAGTGGTGGTGATGCCAGTTTTAATGGTGCTGAGATGCAGCAAGACTCTTCTGGACTCACTGTTCCTGAAAAAAATCTTTAAATAAAAAAGGAACTGCCTGTGTTTTCATACGTATAGCAGTATGTCTATAACAGGCTATCAATCCAAGAATTCCTACTGTTTGACTGACTTGCACAGCACAGAGCAATTCTCACACTAGAAGAACCCTGCGCATGCAAAGCTCAGCATTGGCCCAAATACCTTGTTCTCAATTTCACAGACAGCAGTACACAAGGCTAAATTCTGCACTCAGTTCTGCTGTCATCAACCTTAGGATGGTACCACAGAAAGGACAATCAAAACCAGTATTTTCTCACTATAAATAATTAAGATTTTAAATACATTCTGTTCTTTGTCTCTGTATACTGCCCACGGCTGCATGCTTGCAGGCTTGTCCTCACTATTTTTGGGAATCTTCTCAAAGGAGGTGGAAAATTCAACCCTAGCTTTTTTATTAAAAAATGTTGGATGTTGATTTTTTTGGGAAGGAATGCACTATAAATACAGCTTAGGCAGACAAGCCTGATACACATGTTACTGACAGGTAATTCTAGATAATGGCACTATGTTCAGTCATAACAGCAGAGACATGTCTCACAGAGCCACATGTTAGAAGTTTATGTAATAGTTATTTTTAAGATGATGTGGATATTCTGACTTTTGAAGTTACTATCTAGCAATTTTAACAGCAGCTGCTAACACAAAAGCCACAAAACTATATAATTTGTACCACTAAACTGCCTTCAAAGTAGCAGAAAGAAAGTCAAAGATAAACAAGCTACAACCATTTGTTGTTTTAACATCCCCTTGAACCAATATAAAATAACTTCTTCAAACCTTTACAACTTCTTAAGCAGTTCATAATTAAGGTCTAAAGGCATTTAAAGAGGCCTTATACCATATAATCAGTATTATTTTCATTGTGTTTGCGGCTAGGGAAGGCATTAAAGACCTAGCCTTTGCCTGCTGACCAAATGATGCTTTTACCTACAGAAGCGCAACTCTGGAGTACCTCCACAGGCTTTATTTAAAATCTTAACTGGAAGAGGAGACACAGGACAGTAATTTTAAAACTTCTCTGCTGATTTCTCCCTCACTTCTCATATGGCAACAAAATGGCTACAATTTGCAGTATGTAATTTCTCCACTGGGACACACTGTTAAGAATAAAAAGTTTAAAAATTAACAGCTGACTTCATCAATGCAATTATTTGATAATGTATGGCAGTGGTTAACAGGCAAATCTCAGAATACGAGGCATGCTGGTCAATATTAAAAGGAAATGTGAATTTAAGGCTAGAAAATCTTAAAAGCTCAGATTCAGCCTTCAAAGAGATCAAATATGCTGGAAATATTACCAAAAGCAGGTCTTGCTGAGGAAGCTTTATTCTACTGTCAACCCAGTTGTGCTGCAATGGGTTGTTAGTATCAAATTAGGAAATCCAACTCCTCCTTTATGTACAAATAATTTTTTTGCTCCATATACTAGAAGGTGCTGGATTCTACATTTTTCCTCATTTTGTTGGCATTACTGCTATTTTCCTCTCACTCACAGTATGTTGGAGCTAGCATTTATAGGACTGAATCTGGGTTTATTCTAGAGTGGCAGTGAAATGGATACTTCTGCATCGCATCAAGCACAGCATGTGCAAGGATTCTCAAGTAAAGAATGAATTCATACTGCACATCTTTTCCTAGACAAAGTTTCAAAAAACGAAACTGAACCTCAAAATATCACCTCTGATGAAACAGTAATTCTGAACATCTGGAATATTTTGGTGTTTTGTTTCTTACCATTCTAAAGTCATTGCTGCAAGATATTCTTAACTGAAGGTCAGACAAGTTTTATACTCACTAGAGCTCTCCCACAAAACACATTCAGAACTGTATATCAATAAAGGATGAAGCTCCAGGGGCTGTCCTTCAAGGCAGAAATTCATTCCACTGCTGAACTGCATACAAGTTTGATCTATCAAACTACACAGGCACCTGCAATTCCACTCCCCCCTCAAAAAATTCTAGCCATAACATCTGGATCCAGCTCTTCAATGTCCAAAGTAATAATAAACACTCAGATATGAGAAGGGCGTACAGACCAGTATGTTAATGGGAGGAGGTAGAGGCAGGATACAGAATTCAAAACCAGATTCAAGCTCCTCAGTAGGGTCATATCAGAGATCCATGTCAGCTGGAAGACACCTCAAGGTCTCTAGTCCAACATTTGCTTGAGTAGGGACTATCACAACACTTGAGCATGCCCATCCTACCAAAAACCCTTGGCTGGCTGGACTTGCAAAGAAAAAATATACAGCACAGTAATAGCACTTTATGTTGGAATAAGCACAACATAAGAGACTTAGCGACCAGATAGGCTCCAATCTTCCTGAATTGGCCTCCTTGCTTGTCAGCCTCTTTTGGAGATAGCATTAAATTCAAGGAAAGTGTTTTTGCATTAATAATGCATTCTCAGTGACTGAGAAGCAAGGCAACTTTCCTTCGTTATACCAATAAAACATTCAGCACTTCTGGCTTTTCTTCATAAATCCTCCCAGTAGCTATGTGCAGTAAATTAACCTTACCTTCTGAAGGCTGATGGTGGATAAAGCCAGTCTAACCCAGCTTGCAATGGAGAGATGAAACACAAGAGAAATAAGCACAGCTCAAGAAAAACAAGTTTTCCAAATTAGAACTGCTATTCCATGCTTTCCCAATTTATTGCTTTGCACATGCTATTAAAAATAGCAAGTAAAACACCTCACTTCTGAAAGTACACATCCTGATGCACACACAGCCACGTGGCTCGGGGCACGCTGCAGTATTGCTCCTGCACCCTGTTGAGCAGCCATCGTCTCAAGCCACAAGATCTCTACAGAAACATGATGACACCACAAATAGTTTAATCCGATCTGAAGAAGAAAGCTGTAGCTTTCAATGTGTATCCTGCATAAATATCAAATCATAAGGTTCATCCGAGCCTGGGATAAGAGACTCAATGAATTAGTGTGATGATTTGTACTCTTACTGAGTATAATGAACACTGAAAAAGGAGCTGTAAAAAAGGAAACATCCTTGTATCACTGACAGGAAAACAGTAAATTCTTTCTTCAATCACTTTAGTATAAAAGAGTTATTAAAATCTTTATACTTTGAGCGAAAGCATTAATTATTATGCCCATCAGGAATATTTTTCATTGTCAAATTGCATTTTACCATGCTAATAAACACCAAGCTTTGCATGTAAAAATTAATTGTGTCATCTCATTTATAGGTCAAAAGACAGACTAAAATAGTTTCTCCAATTCTCCCTAAATAACTAGTTTTTGCATATCAAGTTTTATGGCACGTTAGAAATGAATGCAATTCAGATAGGATTTGAATAGCTGAGTAGATAAGAGAGGGAAAGATAAGAGCAGATAAGAAAAATCTTGCAGTTAGCTAAGCCTTTTGAAAAAAATGCTTAAAAAAAATCAAGGTTTTTTTTTAATTTCTAGACCCTCAACAAACTAAGGAGGAAACAGTTTTATACAGGACATTACCCAAAGTATCCACAGATTACATCTCCAGCCACCATATGTATAAATATTATGTCAGAATGACCTAATGCATTAAAAAAATAATTTTCATTTACTCCAGCATTTCATTCAAGCAAAATGCAACTTCCACAGCTCCCACAAATTCTGGATGTGGGATGGAGGAATTTGCCCACTTCTTGGGTATTTTAATAATGGCCAGATGACTAAGTCCTCCTACCATTTTTATAACATTTAAGTCTCTCGGGTCCTCTTTCCCCTTGGTTTTAATAATATGGTGGGTTTGTAGGTAGGAAAGAATACAAGCATGACCACCTTTCCCTCCTCACAAGGCCCATTAGAGCATAGATGCTTTCTGGGGTATCACGTCTACCTCCCCCAGCAGCAGATAGGCTTGGGTCACCCTCTCATCCAGCACCTGCAGATGCCTGCCCACAGTATTTCAGCAGCTCCCAGGTGATGTTTAATAAACATATTAGACTTATCTGCTCTTCTAGGTGGCAGCACATAGTCAAGGTTTGCTCATTTGCTAGTCCCACACAGCAATCTGAGCTCTGCCCATCTTTGAGCCCTCACAGGATATGGTTGTATTTGTGTTGTGTCTAATGTGATTTGTAATGCAAGAGGAATGGACATTTCTCTTGCTTTCTGAAACACATTAAAGAAAAGCATGCCTGCGGTGCCAGCATAGTACCTTACCAACCCCTCCCACATCTTTCAGCAGAGACCAAGTCTGAGGCACAGGAGCAAAGCAATCTTCACAGCACCCCACTCCAGCCTCAGGAATAAGGTATTAAGGTCAGGCAAAGCGCTCCCCTGCTATACAGAAAGCTGGTACCCACATGGAAGTGCAGTCTGGGGCATAGGGGAGATACTAGAGAATCAGGCCATTTATTTACTTCCCCAAACATGCTTCACATGTCAAACTTCAAGCAGCCAGTTTGAGAATCGCTGGCTTCAGTAACACCTCCCGAATCTCACACAGCACATCACTGTGAAAGGCAGAGAGCATGCAGCTACCTTCTCTATGAGAAGCCTTGGAGCATCTTAACAGAGGTGCAAGCATTCCCCCATAAAGGGAACAGTTTCATAATAGTGACTGTGCCACTGCTTGGTTTCCATTACAAAGAAGTAACCAAGATGACTTATGAGAGCCAGTCTTTACCAAAGTAATCTGCATTACTTCAACACGTGTTCAACAGTACGTGCTGCAAACTCAACTCTAACAAATACACAACGTGTCAGGAAGATGTGTGAGGAGGTAGGTTTGGATGTGAGCATCCCAAATAGCTTTGGGACATGAACTACAGCTAGGATCACCTAGATCTTTTTGATCATTGAAGAAAGCCATGAAAGTGGGAACAGTGCACAGCAACCTCCAGAACTGCATGTTCTCACTTGCCACCCTCTCTCACCTTGTCCACAACACCCACCTGCAATCCTAACATTCACCACCTCTTGTTGGGTTTTGATCACAAGTTCAAGGTGAAGATTCTGTCCTTTGTAGGCACAGCACACCGGCAGCTGTGCAGAGAAAGCTGGCCCACAATGCTGGGTCTGACCAAGGAGGCTTCAGAGCAGCTTCAGTGGGGAGAGATGGATCAAACCACTCTGCCCATTCACATACCAACAAAACAGCAAGATTCAAAGAGCTCAGACCTGTTTGCCAGTCCCAAGAGGGCAAGTCTGTGCCCTAGGTAAACTAGATATTACAGCTGCTTTACAGGACCTCATTTAAAGGCCTGAACATCACATGTCTATGAACAGCAGCACTGCCCCTTTCCTGAAACAGCAAAAAGCCTGCTTCCAGCCTTTGACTGGAAAAAGAACATGACTCAGATAGCACCACTGTGGCAGCATCTGCCTGGGACAGGCACTCTGCAGAGACGTCCTCTGCAGGCATCTCAAGCCCTGCTGCTTTGGGACTCTCCAGCAGAAGAGAGCTGTAAGGCCAGATCCCCTGGCTTCTACCACCTAGCCTTCTGAGCATGAGAATGGTGTTCCTGGGGAACATCCACTGCATGGAGAATGTTTCTCCAACCTGACACTACTATCCAACAGGACAGGACCATGGCTCAGAGGACTGACAAGAGCACCTTCAGATCTCAACGGGGTAGCCAATGTACTTTAGCTTTTCTGTCCCAGTAGACCAGGTGACAAGAACAAGTCCCACTGTATTTCCCAGCTAACAGCACGCACCCTGTGCTGTCAGCAGCCTGACCTGCACCCATGCTGTGAAACCTCACCAGGGCCACCAGTGCCCAGCACTGCCCTCCAGGGAGAACAGAAAGCACCAAGAACTGTCAGAAAGGTCCAGCAGGCAGCATGTCCCTGCCCCCCATGAAACACTGACCCCATCAAGCTCCCAATCCCCACCTCAGACGAGATAAAAGTAGTAATACATCTTTTCTCCCTTCCCGCCAGAAAGGGAATTCCCTGTGTCTTCAGGACTCCAGAAAAGGGTATAGCACCTTTGGAGCAAGGGAGCCCTCCCTGCAGCAAGACTAGCCTGCAGTCCCTCTCCACTCCATCCAGAAGCCCAGGGATATGTTCCATGCTGTGCAGTTTGACTCTTGCTTGACTGATTTCTTTCCCAGCCTCCGAGTCTGAACATCACTGTGTGACGTTCCTTCCCCTGCTAAGAATCTTTCTGACTGTGACTGAAGAATCTGGCAAATGACCAAATATTCTTTAACCTCCACATTAACTATTGTTAGCTTTGGCAAAGCCCAGCTCCTGGGGTGCCTGGCATGGTATCGCTTACTGCTGCAGCCTACAGGAACTGCTGTAGTGGCGAGATTCAGGGAACAGGGATCAGGTAGCAGATGCAAAACACAGTCCTCAGCCACAATGCCCTCCCTTCCCCCATTGCCTTAATGAGCTTTGGGAACAGCTACAACTTTTAAGCTGCTCACTGCTGGAAAAGGTTTGAAGATAGTGAATATGCAGAACAGAGTAAGTTGAAGAAGCACAAAGTTTAGTTGAGGCCAAATGTTACTTTTAGACCACAAAGATGCATTGGTAATATTGCAGATCCACAGAGTGCTACAATTATTCATCTTTTAAGAATCAGAAAGAGATAAAGATGTTCATTTCTAGCCAGGTTTGACTGTTGGAAGGAGTCACAGGCTGCACCACCACCTCCTCAGCCCACACCAGGACCCTCTTGCCTGCACTCCTACTGCAACAGTCCTAACTACAGTAAGGTCCTCAGTCCTGCACCCCACTGCACAAATCTAGGATATGCCCTTCTCCCCACACTCTTATGAATGAGCCCAACCAGTGCAATCAGTTATAGCTGCTCTGAGCAGTGCCAGAGATAAGCCTTTAGCCCTTTTTTTTTTAACAGAGGACTGCAGGCTTTGCAAAGCATCAGCATTCAGACAACCAAATTGTCCTGGGATGACAAATCCTAGGCAGAAACATCCACAGCAGTCATCAGGGACAGCTGAATTCAGGAACCAGAAGGTAGGTTTTCTTAAACAGACTTTATGCAGCTTAATATAGCACACAGTCTTCCCCAGTATCTGCATAACGCTGAGTTCGAAATGCTCCAGGATTTGCACCAATACTGGAAGGGTGGGAGAAGAGCTGCAGGAGGAAGCATTTAAAAAGCAAGGGATGACTTCAGAGAAACAACATATACAAGCAGCAATCTCATAACACAGGACTTGCAATGCAGGCACTTTGTTGGTAATGAAAATAAAATGTAAACAAGTCCCTAGTAAGGCAATGCAGTTGCAAACCCATCTAGGATTAGTCACAAAAGATGTGAAGGATTTGGGCTGGCTCGTACCTTCCCGCTGGAGAGACATCTTTTATTGTGCCTCACCACACATGTACGCAAAATTAGTCTGTTAGATCTGTGCACCATAGGCCTTCACATGCTACTCCAACATTGAGTTAAAAGAATTACTTCAGTGCCAACCGGAGCCCTGCCATGAGCAGACTTCATCTGTCTCCTCATTCTCCCATTGAGATGCCAAAGTTGCCTGTATATTCCCTTAATGGTCATCTCTACTTTGGACTTGTCCCATCCTGATGCCTCGATTTCTGCTGGTTTGCTCTGAACAGCCCTTTCTTCTGCATAGGGGAAACCCATAGAGTATTTCTACCCTACCTCTAACTCCACCAAGGAAAACCTCTAGTAAGAGCAAACTGCTGAGAATTTTTTGCAAAAGTTGAGAGTATTCACTCTTGGGGTTGTCTCACACCTTGATAACCCTTTCATCAAAGCCAAGGGCCCAGGAACATGGACTGCTGTGGAGCCCATCTTGCAACAAATACAAGTACCGGTGGTCCAAAAGGCTGCCTTGGTTCAGCTGCTCATTGCCAACTCAGGCAGCGATTGCATCGTAACGGTCACCATCTCTTTGCACAATATCTGGGTGACCCTCACTCAGGTGCTGCTTTGGCCACCAGCTAGGTGGACCCTTTTGCTTTTATTTTTGTTGCAGATGTTACCTTTTTGCTTCCTGCACAACTCCTCCAGCTACAACAGAAGTTCCATGGGGAGCCTTCCGCCTGCTTGTGTAGTGCATGACAAGGCACATAATGTGTTATACTAAAGTCAGCCTACTTGTTTTGCATCTAGATGTTTACCAGTAGGACGTGCAAAAAGGCAAAGGTGTCCCATCTCAGGTTAACTGTGAAAACAGTGTGGACAGCCAAAAGAAATTATTTCAAGGCTAACATGACTGCTGTGAGCTTTTAATCTAAGTCAAGTCTTCGCAGATACACTTTCTAAAAGAGGTACTTACCTGTCCTCAAGCCCTGGTAACTCTATCGATCACTGCCTACAAGAAACTGTACTTTATAGGGCATACTGCCTCCATATGATTGAAATAGCTTCCTTTCTTAATCAGCATATAATCAGTTATTCCCACACAGGAGAATTATAGCCCTGATTGACAAGATAGTTACAAAAATAAACCTGAGGTTTAAATATAGTTTGCTCGGCTCCCTGGAAGATATGTAGTATTGTGTTATACAAGTCTACCATCATTTTCCTTGAATTAATATAGCCCATATTCTCCCACTGCCTTCATCTCTATCAATTAAGCAGCTATCAGATTTGTGTTGGACAGGAGAGCTGGCAGCTAGGGTTAGGTAGGAATAGCAACCAGCCTCTCCTCTGCATGGTCTGACTTACCATCAATATTTTCTTGTCAATTAGCATGTACAGATTGAGTTAATGTACCAGTTGAATGTGTAACATCTGATGCAATTGTAGAGGTAGACAGGTAAATAAACACACAGGACTGCATAGCTATGTATGGAAACAAAATATACATGCCTATCACGAAGGGATATATTTGGATGAGGTATACATCTCTTTGTATGCAAACACACAAACTAGACAGGCAATATTTAATGATTTCCTCTTTCTAGGGTGGATAGTTCAATAGCACAACACTCATTGCATTTCTCCCCATCTATGAGGATGTTCTGATGTGTTAAATATGCAACGTAATGAGGGTAGAGCTCTACAGCCCTGTACTTCCCATTTCAGAAAAAACTGAGATTTCTTAAAAGCCATTCCAATTATGAAATGCTTTCCATGTCAAAAACCTCCCGGTCGCTGACTGACTAAAAAACACGGGACAAACCTCACATTTATTATGCAGATCCTTCGCGTTAAGAAAACAAATCGCCAACTAACATCTGTCTCACCCTAAAGGAAATCCATGTTTAAAGCCCACCCAAACCAAGCCCACCCTTGCCCACGCTCCGCTACGCCACTGCCC
>VZRW01011205.1:61062-142490 GCA_013398125.1 Aegotheles bennettii | reverse complement strand
CGGAGGCGGAGCGGGCGCTCGGGCTGGGCTGAGCGCGGCCCCGCTCCCCCCCGGGGAGGCTGCACCCCGGCGCCCGGCCAGCGGGAGCGCCGCGTTATGCAACGCGGGCACGGACACCCGCTAAGTGACTGTGGGAGTCCTGCCGGAGCCCTCCTGCCCGAGCCGGGCACCATAAATCACCCCCCGGGGACACGGGGACGGCATCCGTGCGGCACAACACAAAGCACCCGGCTGCTGCATGCGCACCGGCCGCTTCCCGCAGGTGATGTGCGGTACCACGCATCGTCCGAGGCAAAGCCCCAGACCACAACACTCAAACTGGGCAGGTCAGAGGGGTCGCTCCGCTCACCCTCGCCTCCCTGTACCATATAAGCCAGACAGAGCCCACAACACCTGCAGACGTGGAGAGGATCTCTCGGGAGATGCCCCATCTCAGGTTAAGGCCTTCTCTGGATATGTTGTTTCAAGATTAATTATGCTGATTCATAAAACATCGTCCTTATGGCTAGTTTGTGCTTTTCTGCTTCTGCATCCAGCCACTGGGTTTTGTTCTCCCTTTGGCTGCTTGATTAAATAAGCAGTCCCCTGCTAATGAGAAGTTGATAAAACATTCATACTAAGATCAAGTCACTTCTTCTGAGAACAGAGATTTTGCTCCTTAAGTTCATCCCTGCAAGGAAGTTTCTCCAGGCTGGAATTATTCCTGTAGCTCTTAAGTTTTTCCAGATTTTTCAGCTCTGGTACGATGGGGATAGTAAAACCAGTTCTGTGCTTTTTTTAAACGATTTATGTTACTGAAAAGTGCAGCTCAAGACATCCACTGTGCTGGGCACTGCACACGTAGAGGATAGATGGCTCCAGCACTACATGAGTTCCTAAATATAGGAGCAGTAATTCCTCTCTCACTGTTTCTTTATACATCCTGGTGTTCATATTCACCTTCCCATCTGCAGCCCAGTACTGGTAAGCCAGTCAGGGGTTACTCAGCTTTCTCATGCTCCTTATTCCGATCTGCTGTAACCCATCCTGCAGAAACTGCCCACAGGCTTCCCCATCCCAAAGCACAACCCTGAATTTGGTTATGAAAAAGGAAAAATTTTGCACGTGATATCACCTTAGTACATGGTTCCGGCAGTTCTGAACAACACCTGCTCCAACCTCAGTGACCACCCCACAATGTGGCATGGCACATATGTTCGAGATGACATTAGGTGCAAGAACATGTCCCTGAGAATCAACTAGAAGCAGTCCAGCTAGATGAAGACCCACCATGTACAATTCACATATTAACTGGCTCCTAATTATTTATTAAGTCCTATGATACTGTGAAGAGTAACATTTGGTTTATTTTATTTCAGAACTGAATATTCAGGTATCACAGGGGAGCTTTGAGTCAAAATGCTCTATAAGGAACTGACAAAGCAGACAGACTATGATTTGACTAGAAGGTCAAATTAAGTTTCTAGTTTCTTCAGTTTCTTTCATCAACTGGTGGGATCGTATTTCCCCATTTCTATGTTTTTATTCACCATCAATGCCCAACTGACCAGGCTACACTTCCAGGGTCAGCCCGTGTGCTTTTTCTGAAAAGCAATGAAGCATTAAATCTTTCAAGGTCTATTAGTCCTTACTAATGTTTCAAAACACAACCAGAACGTATGCCAGAGTGCTCAACAACTCCTCAGCCAGTTCTTTTAAAACTCTTGGACTCGAGTCACCCACTCCCACAGATTAAAACCAAGCAAACTATCAGAGGACATTAAGATTTCTGGCATCCAAGTTCAAGAACAACTTTTGACAGGAAGCAGTGAGTGCAAAGAAACACCCTAACTCTTAAAGCACAACCAGGCTAATTACCAAGAACATAATCTGAGGCACCATTTGTAATACCAGGCACTGGATCAAGGAACCAAGAGTCTCCTTTCAAAGCTGTGCACTCCTTAGAAAACTAACAACCATCATTAACTCAGCTTCATACAAAAAGCTGGGGAACTGTTCCTAGCTGCGGGCACCATGCTGAGCCCCACTGCCATGAGAATACACAAATACCAAGTTTCCCAAACATAGGAAATACATTTTTCCAATGGCCTGAATGGGACAGCCATAACATGCTCCCCATTAGCAAAGGTAGGTTGCTTTCTTCTGGCGTTTTGTTTTCTTTGTGAAGGTCCTCTCAATGGAGAATGACATGAATTAGGGGTTCAGGGGTTTCACCCTTGGGGAGCAAGGCAAAAGAAACATTTGTTATTTTTATTTTGCTTCTGAGCTCTGAAACATTTCTTTCTTTGTGGTGACAGCAGGTAGGAATTGAGCTGAAGCAAAACACCCAAACCCATCAATCCACACATTCATTTTTAATCACAGTTTATTAGATCTCTTTCTGGGTCACATCTGGGACACTACAATTTCCTTTCCAGATCATAAAACCATCACAAAGCCTTAAGACACATGTTCTTAAAATAAAAAAACAGCTTGAAGAAAGAAGTCCCTCCCTATGCAGAACACAGATGAAGCCCCTTCAAAGCTTCTCAATACAAAGAAATTAATTCAAGGGGAAAAAAACCCCAGAGGATGTTTTCCCTTCCTTGCCATTTACAGGTTGCTTTTCAAACTACTTATTAGTAGAAAGAAATATTATACTGTCTGTGCTCTACTCTAGATTTCAATTGTGCATCCTGCGTTAAAGTATCAAGCAAGCTAGATCAGCTTGAGTTAGATCACTGTTCCTCCTCTAGCCGATCAGGAAAGTCAGATCCGTGTCTAGTGTGGCTTTGCAAGTAACAAGCATCAAAGATACACACATTAATGGCATCTCAGTAATGCATCAAGTTGTTCTTCAAACCACAGGAAGACAAAGCATTACAGCACTCCAGAGATGCAGATGTACTGAGCCTGGACTCCTTCCCATCCACACCTTTTGAGCCAAAGTGGAAGGAGAGCTTCTGAAGCACCACTCGCCTGTACCACCAAGTCCACAGGGTTGCCAGCAGTGCTTCCCTCACTTGTCAGCTGTTTGCCTTGCATGTTCAAGCTTTCCAAGTAAGCTAGAATCATGGTACAAATAATGTGTTTCAGTCCAAGCACAAACCACTCCGTGCAGACCCTCTTCATAATACTTCAGTGTGTCCTTGGATCCCATCAGGGCAAGGAGACCATCATTTAGGAAAAGCAGAGTTACTCACACTTAATCCTGAGTGGTTTCCATGGGGCTGCCAACTCAAGGTTTCTTCAGCACTGCCTGCACTCTGGTTTTATCAGCAGGACTCTTGCCCAGCATGCACTCTTGGAGACCTGCCCACCACACCAGACCAACTCACTTTAACAGCAGTCCCTAGAGCTCCCCCTCTTCCCAGCAGGAAGAGGGGATGGTGTGTGGAAATAGGACTTCTACGTGTCAGAGAAGAGAGCCTGGACAAGTGAGAGGGACACAGCAAGGGCTCAGCTTGTCTGGTCTCACACAGTGTTCCAGACAGATATGGAAGTATTACACAGGCTTCCAGTCCCTGAGGAACCTGCTGCTTCCCCATTGATGGTGGATGCTGGGCAGAGCCCACTGCCTGCTGCAATCAGTGCTGCCTTCCTCCTTTCTGCATCCTGCCTCTGGAAGCAGCTGTCTTAGGAGCAGCCCTGAGCACACACATGGAAAGCCAAGTGGCCATTTTGGCATTGCTGCAGGCAGTAAGCCCACATGATGATCATACATGGTCTCCCAGCTGCTGCTGCTCCTGCCCATCTGCTACCCTGGCACAGTGCCTCCTCTAGAGGGAACCTCCACTCACAGGGGCAGAAGCACCAGCCAGCCCACAAGGTCACACATATCCACATGGGGTACTTCTGCCTGAGGCTGGATGAATGGGCCAGGAGGGAGCAATCCCATCAATGGTGTGATTTTATCTCCTCAGTGCCAGTTTCCAGTGATGACCATCCAAAACAGCAACAAACCCAGGCACAGAGGCATTATCTCAAAGGCCAAGGGGAGATATCTTCTGTACCAAGCTCTACACAAAGCTGACCACAAGCCAGCTTCAGTTCTTCACTTTGATTTCTAGGGAGTGTGAATCTATATGCCAGTGTCTCAGCCTGTTCCCAAATTGCCCAGAAGCCAACTTCAGCACCCAGATCAGAAGACTTTCTGACTAGAGACAAAGCTGCTCTCACTGCAGGTCACAGGACCATTTCAGTCCTGCCCAGAGCTTAAATATGATGCTCCTTAAAGACAATAAACAACTCAATGAAAAAGAAGCGGCACTGAGTTCTGACCAAAGAGGAGGAATAGCTACAGACCTTGATGTTCAGTGTCAGTCTAACCTTGAAAACAGCTGCAAGGGGGAGCAGGACTCAGCCAAGTGCTTTTGGGAGTCGTTTTTTGGACTCTGAAACATCTATTCCTAAAACCAATGGGCATCACTAGCTTACTGCCATCATCAGCCAGCATAACAAATTCCTTTCGGACAAAACGAAACAGATCTGTACCACACCAGGCTCAGATGATGTCCACGTGCCATGAGCTGTGCTCAGATAAACACAAGCCAAAGCAGCAGGTTCCAAGAAAGTAGGCCATGACACAGCAGCAGCAAGAAGGACCTCTAAAATGACTAAAAAAGGAAAGAACACAGTTGGGGGCCAGTGGGAGTAAACAGAGACTGGAAGTTTGTAATAATATAGGTAGGGTAAAAAACAAAGAACATTCTACAAGCTGTAATCCATCACCTTGAGAATGATGTACATAGCTTCTGATGAAGAACAAGAAAAACAACAACTATGACATCATCAGCTGATGTCACTTCCTTACATCATTCAAGTAGTTGCTAGAAGCATAGCCTAAGTGCATTAGGAGCTGGTGTGTGGAATAAAGACCAAAGCAAACCACAACCTTCGAGCAAGCACAGTCAGTTTAATTACCTAAAATTATCAATCAAATGTTGTAGAGATTAACCAGCCAACATTATATTTATAAAGGAAAAAGCACTAACAAAGTCACAAAAGTACCAAAACAATGGAGTAGTTTTGCAATTGTCAAAAATTACTAAGGAAGAAAATCAGAAAGGGTGGTAAACATCCTTGGGTTGAGTCAGAGGACAGTCCTTCTGAGCACCAGCACTGGGTCGGTAGAGTACCAACAGCTTTCTTCTGCTACTGTTCTTCATAAACATCTATATACACCCATTAACTTTAATAAGAGTCATGCTGTTGACTTTAATGACCCGAAGAGCTCAACTCCAAATTTTAGTTTTATGTGAGGTGCTGAGCCTCCTCAAAGTCCAGAGAAGCTGGAGGCTGTACTCAGTCCTTGCAGCAAAATGCTCTGTGTTTTCAGGGCTAGCTCTCAGACCCTCTGAGCCCCACCACAGACTTCTCAGTTAAGTAACTTTGTCACATCCTCTGCTGAGTGGGAGCAGGGAAGGTGTCTGAAGTCAAGTTATGCCATTATAAAAGCTCAAGACTTTCATGTAAAAAGAAGAAACATGAAAGCAAGCTGCTGAATGGAACTACTTAAGGACTAGCCCCCTTTTGACTTGATTAAAAAGTAATTACATGCATTCAGAATGATTTACACAAGAAAACACACTTTAAAGGACAAAGGCAAGAAGGAGCTTACTGCTGGCAGATCAGCCCTCCTAAGAGCCAGGTGCTCAAATGCTCACAGAGAATGGACTATTTGTCTTAAAATCCTATTTGCCTACACCTGTTTTCTACAATAAACCATTAGCTCATCACTACTCTACAGCCATCAGTGCTGAGTAACATTCATATTCTTTATCTGTTATTACAAGAAATCACAGACGGACCTCTGCCAAGGCCAATGTCCCAGGAGGCAGTTTCTTTGCCTTATTCCTACCATGTAAGAGTCATTTCTAGAGCATTGAACTCTGCCCTCTCAGACCCTGCAGTCCTGTGAGATGTCCACTAAAAAGGTTATTTAATGCCAACTGACACCAATCAAAATCCTAAGCATGTGCCAGATTGCTCCAGTGGCCTTGAGGCAGGATCCAGGCAGAGCCTTGAGCAAAGAGTCATCTCCTGTTGAGCTACAACAATTTTTCCACTTATGTTTACCCTGTTCATTCTAATGCTATGTTTTTCAGAATGCTAGAAAATAACAAATGCAATAAAACCTGCAGAACCAAGACCATTAGTATCAGTGTATTCATAGCACAGCTTTCCCATGCCTCAGGAAACTGGATCTATAATAATTCAAGCTGAAACTCAGAGTCTGTCCAAATGCAAGAGGCAGACAAGTGCTGCTTGACACCAGCACACTCAGTGTAGCCTGCAAGTTATTTAAATCCTGTTCACTCCCCAGCAGTTCTCCATCTCTGCTCTTGTTGAAGACCTCTCAGCCAAGGAGGAAGCAGAATTTGAGATCATGGGCAACATTTGTAAGCTCCTGACAGTTAGATGCAGCAAGACTGCAGCAAGCATAGCATTTTGAATTAGAAGAACCACATGCTCCTGTGCAGCTTCTTCCTTCATTCTACTGAGTCCAACACATGATAAGTATAAAAGGGTGGTTTTTCCATCACAGAGAGCTGTCCAGGTTAGGTTTCAGAGGTCTTTTCAAGAACAAAGCCCAGAAAGCATTCAACTTGCCACCTAAATGGGGTCTGAAAACCTTGCCCTTGAAGATCCTGCTCTGGCCCAGAAGCCCTGGAATAGCAAACTTTTTAACTGTGTCAGTACTACAAATATCTGCCATGAAGACCAGAGCTGGCCATGACAGCCAGCTGAGAGCATATGTCAAGGAGCACAGTCCTGCCACTACCCAGCCCAGCCATGCTCAAAGTTGTTCTCCTGTGCTTCAGGAGGGTCAGGATGGAATCACCATTGCCCTTTCCCTTCAAAGCCCTTTGCCAGTATCATTCTTTACTGCACATAAAATTAGCCTTCCCCCCCTACATTTCTAGAACCATTTTCTTAGCTGACCAATGAGGGAAACGGGTATTTCTGTTTCTTAGTCAAAGTGGTTATCTTTCAAAATTAAAATACCAGAACCAAGCAGTAGCTCCAGCAAACTGTGCTAAGAGGACGTTGCTCTCTTGTCAGAGGAGCAGCTGCACAGAGAACTAACAGTGGGAACAAAAAACAAAAACAGCTTCTAGGGCAGTTTTACAGGAGTTGCTGCATTAGTGATTGGCTTTGCAGAAACACCAAATTCAAGAGATATTTTCCTGAACTAAGGAAAAGACCACCTTGGAAGCAACATTCTCAATAGACAGGAGGAACTGGAAATCACTCCCATCTAGAGGGTAAAAACTGTAATGGAAAAGCTGCCAGCAAGGGTTTGAATGGTGTGGGAGAGGGAACCTTACTCAGTAATATGCATTAAAATAGCTGTGACCCGAGAATCCAGTGGCATATCCAAGGCAAGTGACATGTATGTTGAGGCCCTGATAGCAATGTCTATTGTCAGTGGAAAAGCAGAAATGGATGAGAGGTGAGGGGAAAGTGAAGAGCTCTGCTCTACATTGAGCAGATAGCTGGATCTATACAGAGATATTCAGGATAGACCCGTCTCCTACTGTTCTCGGACTGAGAAGAGGTGACAAGGCATCCACAAATGCAATTTACTGCTTAGATTAGATCAATCAAATAAGATGTGAAGGTAGGAGGGAAAGAGCCCAAGGACAGGCTGATACGGGACACTTTTAGACTGGAAAAAGCCAAAGGGAAGAACAGCATCTTCCAAAGGACTTTGTGGAAAACAGTCTAGGGAGGGAAGGGAAGAACCGAGAAGGAAAATCCTAGGACATCAGGGGAAAGAAGGGCTGACTTTGATGAAGGCACTTTTCAAGTCAAGGTGGAGACATGGGCTGTATTTAGAGGAACACGTGGGGGCTTGAATAGCAAGTTTGTTTTGTAAGGAAGAACTGCCAGAAAAGAGGGTGGACTGAAAGGGAAGAATAACAGCATGGACAGGAATAGATATAGGGAGTCTTGGAGATAGGAGAAGTGCCTATGCTCACATCCAGGAGACAAGGACAGGAAACAAGAGCACATCATCTTGCAGAAGAAGAAGAGATTTTGGTCAGAAAAAGAAATGAAGGCAGAGGAGGAAGGTTTGGACTGACTCAAGGTGGCAGGGAGCCAGTAACCGAATCCCATGCCAGCAAACAAGCTAGGGAAGTAAAACTATTTAGTCAGCAAGGTGGAAAAACTGGAAAAGTTTAGCACAATCAGCATGGCAATAGGGTTTAAGACCCCTCAAGTACCAGAAGCTGAGGAAGCCAAGGCTGGACTGAACCAGAAATCAACAAGCTCCTCATTGCAGTGGGATGAGAAGGCAAGAGGTTCAGGGTGATGGAGAATCAACAGCAGCAACTGAAAGGACAGACAGCAAGGAAACAAGAAGATGCAACGTCAAGGCTGAGAGCAGCAGAAACATCAAGCGAGGGGATGTGCAGCCAACTAGCAACAGCAAAAAAAAAGCCAGTAACAACAGCAAGTGGAAAAAGCAGTGGGGTTGTTTTCTAGTGGAAAGATGTTTTCCTGCCAGCACCAAGAAAGCACCAACTGGCAAAGAGCTCCAAAATAAAAGCTTTTGCTGGAAACACTTATTGCTTGATCCTGAAAATTCCCTGTGTCATGAATATCTAAACAACAAAATTATATCCTCAGTGCTCAGTGTGCCACCTCTCAGGGAGTGCCACCTCTCAGGTGCAGCACCAGGTAGGAGTCACATTAAACACCCTGGGCCAGTGCGTGCACACTCCTTCCCAAGGGAGCCCAGTTGTGAGCTCCAGCTAAACCATCTTCCCTGTTCCCCGGTTGCAGCCCTCCTACACGCACAAAGCATTGCAATTCTGGCAGCTGCACACAGACAGGAGCCACATTTGCCACATGGAGGAAAGCTCCCATCTCCCTGTCCAGCACCCAGGCTTGCCATGGCCACCGGCTATTCCACCCCCTCCTGCAGCACCTCTTCTCCCCCTTGTTTTTTTCATTCCTCCTTGCCCCACTTTCAGCTTCTCGTCCCTGCACTGGGATGAGCCTCATTCCCCAGTCATGGCTGAGCGTTTGCTCCATGCTTCCTCCAGTGTCACGATCTAGGAGGGAAGCCCTCAGCCCCTTGACCATTAAATGCCACCACTACCGGCAGCCTCCCGAGGCCACGCATAGTTGTGTGTGAACCTCTGCCCTCTCCTGGCTGGAACAAGAAATGTCGAGCTCGTTTTCCCCCCCATCCCCTGCACTGGATGCAGAACGAGCACTCCCCAAGAGTTAGTATTTACACTCTAGGCTTCTTTTATCAGTCCTTGCAAAGTTGCAGGCCTGCACGGGATACATATTTTATACCTCTAAGCATATAGCATTGCTTAAATATCTTTCCAATAGATCACGTATAACCACTGTGGTAAAAGCACAACACACATTGTGTCCCTCAGTTACACATGGAGCTGCTCCAAGTGCACCCACTATCTCCTAGCTTGTATCTTGCAGGATGCATCCCAAATCCTAAGGCACTACCAATCATCCTTGAATAAGACTGCTTGGCTGCTAGGGTCAGGTTCATAGAGTACATGGAGACAGCTGGCTTTTACATTCCCTTTAGCAGTCCTTATTTCCATGTGCACCTATTTAGGTGGGTCTCACAATAAGACCTTAATGCATTTCAGGTTTGGGGAAGCTGGATACATTTAGTACCAGTTTTTCTGCAGGACCTGGTGCTCCAGGCATCAGGTAGCTTAAATCATTGCCTTTTGGACCAAATTAGGTAACATGGACACAACCTCCCCTTTAGGCATTTTCACAAACACATGACTAAGCAGCTTCATTCCCAATCCACACTGGGAGGGTCTTTGCCAGAGATGGGATCAGGATACAGATCACTTCACCCAGCCCTGCCATAGCAGTAGGCAAGGAGACCTGCCTGTATCTCTGACAGGCAAGTTAACACCATCTGTTCTTCCTACGGGACTGGACCATTCTCTTTGCTATCCCAATTTGTTTAAATTGGGATCACACATCAGTCCCCTCACACACACACTTTGTGAGAATTCAGAGAAAGCAAACACAGGAATCTGTGTCACCCCAAGCCATTCAATAACTGAATTCTCACCTACAGTGAGAAACAACAGGAGACTTCTGTTGCAATGCCAGTGGCAACACAGCATTACTACACATTTATTTAAATGCATTACAGATATTGCCACAAACACAGAGTTCCAAATATTACAGATGCACAAGGAGGCAATCATTCATTATTTCCATCTGATCTGGCCTTGCAATCCCCACCCTGATTAAATTATTGAGGGTAGGATTATCAACAAGATAATCAGATGCAGAGTCTAATCGGGATAACCCAGCATTATTGGGCCTCACAACACAGGATTTCACTGACCACCCAGCCAGGCATTCCAGAGCATTACAGCTCGCTTCCACCACTTCAAGTGTTCAAATATCCAAGAGACTTGTGCAAAGGGGGAGGCTAAGGAACATACTATTGCATCTGACTGAAATTGTGAGTTTGCTCAACTGCTGTGGTTCTGAGAGCCCCCATGTCCAGCATAACCAGAATTTCAGAGCAATCACTTATCTGAGCATCTCATTGTATATTTAGAGGCTCCAGAATATACACCTTTGTTTTTTAATAAAGCCTCAAGATCTCAACCCATCTGTCAGGAGCAGGTAGGTGCAGCTTCACCCGTCTCAAACAACGGCATTGTCCAGATAGCTCTTTTTTGTCTCGATACCTCCTCCCTTGACCCTTCTCTAAGCTTTCAATTTCCTTGGCCTCCCTCTCACCAAACAAAGTATGTCCTGAGAGGGACATCTCGAGGACACCCTCGATAGGGGTAAGATCTGAAAGTAAGAATTATCTTGCACTTGGAGAACTTCAATATCTAAACAAAAGATTTGTCAAAATCTCTTGTCTATCACCTGCTCAGCCCCACTCTTACTTCCCCTCAGCTGATGCTTTCCTCCCCATGATTCTACCAGTTTGTCATTCTGGAACAGAAGGTAGGAGTTCAGGGATGCTCTGAAAAGAAGATCCAGCTTGGGGCATCTGAACCTTGCCTAGCAGCTGCATCTCACAGCAAGCAGGGTTTTGTTCAGCAACAAAACAGCCTCGATAGGGTGCAAAGACAGAAAATACACCTTGATCTCTCACCAAGTCCTCCATTGTTCCCAGACAGCATGAGAGGGTATTTTAAAATCTCTTATGCAGACCTGCACAGCCTGAACTCCTGTTCTGTTCAAAGAATGAATCACTTAGAAGCTTTCATCACCTTATCAAAGTCTCTAGTGGCCACTACCTGCCCTCCCATGAAGAGTCTGATCTCCTTTTAGGAAGAGGAAAAGCTGTTCTTGAGCAGAGCTGCTTTTCAGTGAAGTATTGTGCTGTTTTTATGAAAACATCAGACACCTCCATGTGTCCCTCAAACATGCATCTATCAATAGCTGCAGGTCAGATCTTTTTCCAAGCACCTCAGAGAAAATAAACTGTAGGCATCTGACTTGTGTTTGAAGGGCACGTTAGGAATGCGATTCACAGAAGAGATGTCTAGATTACATTTCTGATGCTGCATAACTATGTGGGTACAGCTTATCTCCAATTACAAGGGCAAACAGGGAGAAGAGGACTGGGAAGAAAGAAGTTGAGCTGAGAACAGATGAAAATGTTGCTGGCTGCCATCAGTTCATACTGACTGCCAAAAGCAAGGTCATGCAATACTACCTGCATTGTTAAAAATCTCAAAGGTAAAAGGGCACTATCACTTCAAGAATATAAATGGCTGCGTAAAACAATCTTATCTCCCACCAAAGATGATGACTTGTTACCCAGGATAACTAAATCCTCCAGCAATTATGAAAATCCACAAGATCTGGAGGATGGCTGCTGATTTAGCCCTTCTCCGTAAGGAAATCAACAGCTCTCATTCACTAAGCATCAGCAATTGGAAACAAGAACAGCAGCTCACTACAAATGTACTCACTCTTCAGAATTCCTTATGCACTTACACACATCAGGTAAAATGAGCAGATAAAACACATCCTTCCCATTAGATTTTCAGATTCATCCAGAGATTGGAATGCTGAAGAAAGATTCCCATTCTATCACCTGTGATGGAAACCAGTAGGTAAGAGAAATACCCATAAGGAAGATTAAAAATTCACAAAAAAATTTTTAAAGGCAGGTGCCAGAGCCTCACAGGAGGGAAGGTACAGGAGAAAAGGTGGTGGCTTTTCTTTTCATACTCTATCATTAAAAATCTGAAGCTGAGAACTCCGACTTCTGCACAACCCATGTGCCAATTGGGCTCCACAGAGATCGATGAAAATGCAGCTCCCACCTGTGGCTTAGAGACCTGCCTGGAATCCCTGCTTCAGTACCAACAGAACCAGCATCTCCAAAACTCAGTGGATTTACTTCTCTGGGGTCTTATTTGCATTTTTAACAAATCACATACCCATAGGGAAGCTTTCCCTTGGACCCACACCCTCAAGACAGCATACATGAAGGCTTCACTGAGAAATCAGGCAGCAACTGCTCTCATCTCCATGGCTAGGGCCAGCAGGGGATAGTACAATTGTAAACCTTAGCAATGCTTTTAGGCCAGCAGAGCTGTAACAATGGGATAGAAATTGTGGTCTAAACAATACTCCTTCTCAAGAGCAGGACATTGCTTTTTCAGGCTATTATTTCTTGCTTTACAAAGGTAAAGAAATGAGGTGGTGTAGCACAGCAAGGAATGATGACCTTTAAAACACAATAAACCAAAACCAGGCTGTACTGGGTAAGCACTCACTGGTGCTGGTACACTGGAGAGCACATTGTCGTACAGTTCCTGCTTTTAACAAGCTGGAAACTTAACTCCGTAGAAGCAATAAGGACTTTGAGAACACAGCCTGGGACACTCATGCATTAGCATTAAAGAAGTACACCTGTGCTCTGCTGCTGACTCTCATCCTGTTCAGGTCAATGGAGTCACTACTGCAGGCATTTTGGGTAGGAATAAACCAAAGTCAACAGTACTCCTCAGGTAAGGATCTAACCAAGTTATTGAATTTGCTCAGTCAAGAGAGATCAGCTGTCCTTCCAGCTGGGACAACCTCCTGGTTTCACAGCAGGCACCCCTGCAAGGCTAACTGTGCCACAGATCAACACACCCAGCTGTAGCAGAAACAAGGCTCTTCCAACATACCTGCACCCATACTGTGTTCAGGTGAGCACCCTGTAGGACAGATGCAAAGTGCATAGACTACAAGACTTAGCAGGCTTATGCTCCCTCAACTCAGAGTGTAAAAGAGTCCACCCTTCCCAGCAATTTGTCACTCAAGACAAAGAAACATTTCACCTTCCCTCCATGATGCCGCACAAGGGTTTACAACCACTGAGAAATACCTGCTGGTGTCCAGCTTACTAATAACAGTAGTAAACAAAGCTGTCTGTGTGCCAGGCTATGCCCTTTCTTTATGGTCTGACCAGGTATTTCCTCACAAATGAACATGTGCAGGAGCTGCTGGCTGAGGCACTGTTACCACACAAGGAACCAAGAGTTTAAGACAACTTGAACCCAGCAACATTTCCAGGCCTCCTTGCCTTCAAGATCAAGGAGATCTCTCCTGTTCAGCCCTTCCTAAACCAAATACCCCAGATAGCACATCTGCAAGGCAGTCACACTAACAACTTCTCCTTGTTTTGTTACCATGATCCTTTCCTAGGGAAAGAGCAGACAGTAGGGCACTTGCTGCTTCAAATGCCCGTGACATTGCCTTGGGGTCTCTAGGCACCCCAGCTCCTGGCATGCACAGGCAAACCCTGCCCTTCCATCTTACTCAGCTCACAAGTTTGCTTGCCGCTTTGTTGTTATCTCTAGATGATACAGAGCAATGGAAAAGTGAGAAAGGTGAGTGCACACATCCTCTAAAACAAGGAATCACCTCTTCCCCCATGTCACAGCTCAGGGCCTGGCCCCTTGAGCAGCTTTGGGCAGACCCTGTGGTCAGGAGGGGCCTAGGCCCAGGATGCAGAGCTGCTTCCTATTTTATGCACAGATTCATACTTGTCCCACATAAAGGCTCACTTACTTCTCAGTCCATCGCTGACCTTCCTCTGACCGCAGTCCCCATGCAATCTTTCTTCAGAGCAGAGACACCCCCCAAGCACAACCTCCTGAGTGTCCTCCTTTCCTCCTTTGTAACCTTGGTCTGCCAAATGGCTGCTAACGCACATCCCCCTCACCTGGGATGCTGCCCTGCTCGCCTTGCTGAGCAGTGAATTAGCTGTGCTGGGGCCAGCTGTGAGCATAACCATTCCCAGACACAGCAGTGGGCAGGTGTGCCACAAAGGTCAGGGTTACTGCACAGAGAGAAATGAGAAAACTAAGGTTTTTCCTCCTTCTCCTTGCATTACAGAGGGGGAAGGAGGTCAGTGCTGCTCAGTCATCGCTGCAATTACTCCAGCTTGCAGATGGAGCATGAAAGTGATCCCAGACCCTCAGGACCTGCCTGTCACAACAGTGGTCTCCCTCCACGTGTCAGCTGTGTGTTCAGAGTAAATGAATTGGCTTTTAGCATGAGCAAATTCCAGGTCCAGTTGCTGGCAATCCTGTGGACAGGCAGCTCCCGTTAATCTGGTGCAAGCAGCACGTGCTCAGCTACTTGGGCAATTGGGTCCAGCTTCGGGCTGAGCGTCTGGTTAGGGAATGACAGTGTTGGGTGGAGCATGGGGGTGTCCAGAAGCTATGCAGAAGGATGTAACACCCATGCACTAGTTCTGCTTGAGAGCTGTCAGGGACACGTGCTCACTTTGATCTGTGTCAGGGTGTGGGCTGGTAGGTGCTAATCAGATGAGGGTGGCAGAACCCAG
This sequence comes from Aegotheles bennettii, assembly GCA_013398125.1. NCBI lineage: Eukaryota > Metazoa > Chordata > Aves > Caprimulgiformes > Aegothelidae > Aegotheles > Aegotheles bennettii. The sequence goes on along the minus strand of VZRW01011205.1, from coordinate 127,678 downwards.
CTAGGTGTGGTTTGAGATGCTTGTAGATAGGCCAGGATAGCCCACCTGCCCTCGAGTGTGTGGGCAGCACACACTTCTCCCCAAAAGAGGTGTTCTTTTCTTAAGTTTGGCTGGTGCTACCCTATCCAGCTTTTTTCTTAAGATATAAAAATCACAAAAAACCAACAGGAAATATTGGGAATCATTTAGCAGATAGAGGAGTCAATCTTATTTCTTTGCTCATTTGAGCAAGGATGCTCTCTGGCAAGTGTTAACTTTTGCATAAGGAACATGAGAGCTGCACTTAGCAGCCTCAGCCGCTGCGTTTCCCGCTATTGATTGCCACCATTCAAGCCCAGCTCTAATGCATGTCAGCAGACATAAGCTAGGAGGCGGCTATGTCCCCACTGGGAGCAATGATATATTATCACTGTCTTCAAATGAACCTGGAGAAATGCTGTATATATATTTAACAGGGATTCCTGGCTCTGAGTGCAAAGGAGTTTCAGTTGCTGCAGAAGTGCAGATCTATGTAACCTCTCTGTGACCAGGCTGAAAATCAGGTACTGAAAGTGAGTTATGCATACAAGAAATTATTTTACAAACACATTCATGAATTCATGTTGCTATCCTGTCCTCCCTTTTCATGCCCCTCCCTTTGTCTTTTGAATTCATGCTGGCAAACGTGGATATTTGCTGAAGTACTGCATATAAAATTGAGAACAGCAGATACCTTCCCCGTGATCACTCTGACCCTCAAAACAACGTTCTACCTCACGAGAGGTGTGAAGGGACAAGGCCACAGGCAGATAACACCAGAGGTTATTTCCAGTAAGAACTGGGAGGCTGCAGTACTGCTGTGGGAGAACAAGAGGCACCCCATCTCCTCCAAGCTGGCAATGGCCCTTGGCTGTATTACAGCCCATCAGAGCTCTCCGGGCTCACAGGGTGCCTTGCTGCTGCACTTGTTGATGGAAGTGCTCAGCGAGAGTGGTAAGTATTGGAAAAGAAACAGCATTTGAATCTGAAGGACCTTTTTGCAGTCAGGTCAGAGGAGTACATGTGACCACACATGGACCCAGGCTGGGGTGGGTTATTCTATGACGATGGCATCACGCCACTAAACAAGCAGTTGAGGGACCAGGTCTGTGCCAGGAAGCACCAGCAATGCATGAGGGGCATGACTCAGGTGACTAAATACCTTGCTGGTCCCTTAGCCTCAGACCTGGTTGCACAAATAGTCAAATTAACTCAGCTCTTTGTGATAAATAAATCCCACCCCAAGTCATAAACCGCAGCAATCCATAACCCCCAGCTTTGTACAAAAATATGTTCAGTTCTTCAAGGCATGTGCAGCTCTATAGCTGAAGTTATTTATGCCTGAAATGAAAGGTGAGCAGTTAAACAGGCTTTGGCCACGGGGACAGCTGGACTCCAAACAGACACGATCATCCAGACCTACTAATTGCTCTACTGGGCTGAACCAAGAGCTGGTTAGTCAGGGAGAGCTGTAGTTGTCCCCAAGACCTCCAGCCCACACCTGAGACCTCTCCTGTGTGTGCAAGGGTGTGATGGCACAGAGGGGCAGGAAAGGCCAATCACGCCAGACCCTGTTCTACAAACACCATGAAGATTCTCTGGCACATTGCATGGAAATTACCTACCATACCTTGTCCTTGCCCTGTTGCACTGTACTGTCTTCCTTGCGTCTTTAGACAGAAGTATCAAGGTGGGAAAAATTTCCTGGAGATTGTTACTGTTCAGGAGAACTTCTAAGACACTGATACAGCAAGAACCTGCACCTTTCCAAAGCTATCAGAGCTGTCTCTCTAGAATGAATCCCCTTCCAGGCAGACCACAATACAGTAAGGCTCCTCGTGAGTTGGCAACTGGGCGGAAATCCACGCCTAGCATGAAATTAAAACTGATCACAATGAAGTTCCTTCTCCCTCTCAGCTCTGCTCTGTGAAATGGCTGTGCACGATGCACTGCTTTTTAGGTGATTGGATTTTCTTTCAAGGGAAAGGAGATATTTTTGTGAGTGAGGCTTTTTTTAAGCACCCTCAATTGTGTGGGCTTACACCAGAGAGCAGGTAGGAGAATTGCACTGTTTTGAGAAGGGAAGTGACAAGATCTGAGCTGATTCTCGACTTTTGCAGCACAGCCAGTTTCCCAATGGCTTCTGTTCATGCCACGCAGCTCTGAGGCTGATTGCAGGGATGGGCAAAATAATGCTCATTACTCTTTTGCTCTGGTCAGCACTGCCCAGATATGCACAGCTCAGGGGTTCCTACAGCCTTTTCTTCTCCTGCACCAGGGCCCGAACTCAGTTGCTTCAAAGACAGAGCCATGGTGTCCCTCCTGCTGTGAGAAGCAGAAGAGGAAAACTCCAGGAATGCATGAAGGGTGTAAAGGCTACAGCTAAGAGCCTGCCTGGCTTTCACATGTGGAGAACTTGCTCTCTTCCCAGCCTTGATTTCTTTTATTCATTAACATAACTTCTCTAGGGTAGGAAACAAGCAATGTGACAGGCCATGTCCTTTGAGATGAGCACAGCACTGAAGAACACCCATGTCTATTATGTTCCAATATTTCATGTAATTCATAAATCAGCTCCCATCAGTATTCATTGGGCTAATCCTGTTCCTGGTGATTTGAGGGGAAGATACTGATTATTTTCAGCCACAGAGCATGGTAAGTTACAAAGATGTAAAGCAGGGTGCTGACTTATTTTGTTCACATCTCTATTCTCCAGAAATCACCACAAACATTTTTTCTTTTTTTTTTTGGCAGTTTATTTCTTGCTATTCAGAAATAACTTTCAAACTAAAGCACTATATTCAGTCAGTTGTGCAACCACTGGTGCCTGTGTGCAGGGACAGCAGCACCAGCTGAAGAGCCCACCAGTACTTACACTGTTCTCACACCCAGCACCTCACTCCAGCCCTCCACAGGGTCACACCGCTGAGTTCCCACCTGCTCAATGAGCTGGAAAGTGAACAGGCTGGAGTTTTCTCTGTAGCTTGCTTTTTCTTGGGAAAGCATGATTTCTGTGCGTGCTGGACCAGCATGCCCTGGCCACCAATGCCTCTAAATTATTTACTCCAACTCATATGAACTTGCATTTATCTTCCTTTTTTGCACAGTCACTGTGATGCTTGCCATTCCACAAGTAAGCCAGAGAGACAGATGACACAGGCGATGAGGTTGCTTGAGGTGATTATAACAAAATATGACAAGGCATTTATCCAGCTCCTTTCAGCAGCATTTTATTTAATTTTAATTCATTACTGTGTAGCAGAACACCTTTGGAGACTTTATTTAAAGATGCTTTGGAGAGGGGCATGGGGCAAGCTGGGTGCAACAGAGAAACAGACTGGAGGAAGCAGCTGAGCAGCACTTGCCTCCATGCCTCCTGGTGAGATGGGTATCACATTCTGCCTTCAGCGGGTTTTGATGCTGAATAGAGCCATGCCTTGGGGAAAGAACAAGCAAGGAACTAGCTTTGTACTACTGACCTGTAACATATGCCTTGGTGGTCTTACCAGTCCTTCGGTTACAACGGGCTGGTGGGATTCAGAACCATTGGGTTCAGTTTCTAGAGCTTCCTTTAACTGATGGGCTCAAGCTTTTTCTGGAGGCTTTTTATAACGACTTCCCACCATCACTCCTTCCATTTTAATTAGTAGCAGAGATGATGTTAGTGCAACCAGTTAAAGTATTCAGCAAGATAACATCTATATGTACCTGTAGCAGTACAGGGGTTAAAGGCAACACTTGCCAATCCCAGTTTTGCCACCGGTGGTGAACAAAATAACGTAATGAATATAGCACTGTGTACATCAACCAAGACCAGTCAGAACCATCGGCAGATGGAGAGGACCTGAGGGAAGCTAAATGGAGATTGCAGCTTTGAGTTTCTTCTTGCTGCATCCCCTTTGCCTGTTACAGGGCATTAAGAAGTGTGGGGCTGGGAGTAGACTAGACACTCTTTGGAGCCTAAACATCAAACACACCAGTACAGGCGGTTTTGACTGTAGTGGTGGCTGAACTGCATGACTGGAGTGGCTCCTCTGAGCCCTGTATTAGTAATTAATAGTTGAGAAAGATTTGGAGATTCCTCACAGGACAATCACAGCTGAATGTGCATGTACTGGACACCTTAGGAGAAAGAGGGGAAACGTCCTTCACTGGTCCTTGTTCCTCAGTGCCCCAACGCTTCTGCATTACTTTACATGGCTACAAAGAAGGTGCAAGGCACAATGAAGGGCCTTGCATGCACTGAGGACTTCCCTAAGTGATTGGGGGGCACAGGAGTCACTGGGCTCGCTGCAGGCTTTCCGTGAGAGCCACCTTTGCTGAGTAAGATCCAGCCTCTCTTCCTGAAAGCTCCTCAAATGATATCACAGAAGCTGCAACCAGTTGCTGCAGCTACAGTGGTGTTGTGGGTCAGAGGGGAGAGTGTATCCTCAACCACTCCAGCTCCCCCTCTCCCATCCTTGCTGGCGTAATCCTAAAATAATTCTGGTCTCTGTCCCATATCAGGGCAGGAGGCAGAAGAGCCCCAGCACCTCTCAGGGACAGTGGCTATTGCACAACATTCAAGAGCTCCTAGACACAAGGATGCCGTTATGGCAGCACTGGTCATGGAGTCTTCTTCTGGTCACTACACAAGTCACAGTGCTGGTGAGAAAGGGTAGACTTCACAGTGACCTCACTGGAGGAAGGATTTTCTCCTCTGTGCTGTTTCAGAGCAGCCAAGTGGAGTTCTCTCTTGATGTGGCAGCTGTGGGAAGCTGTCCCCTGGCCTGCTGTCATCTGTGGATTCAGACCCAGCCTGTACCCTGCAAACACAACTAGCCCAAGTCTGGTCTGAGAGCACTGGCTTCAGATAGGAGCAGACCTGCCCTGCAAGGGATGCCCAAGGCCAGGAAGGGGAGCTGCTTGGTTTGCACTGAAATACCTTGGCCTTTATTCTCTGATCAACGGAAGCCCTCAGAAGTGGTTATTAACGTACAGTGTGTGAGCCCTGGCACACAGGAGGCAGAGGAAGGACACAAAGTCCCAAGCCCTTCATGAAAAAAGCCTTTCTCTGCACAGTTCTGTTTTAATTGGCTGAACAGATCATAAAACCCTCTCCCTGTCCTGCCAATGTCACGATACGGCGTAAAGCAATAGGGAGCCCTGGAGACAGAGCCATTAGTGAATGAGGTGTCCAACATCCTAGGCCAAAGCTATGATTTGTACCCACTGAAGTGGACAAAAGTAGCTCTTTTCCCTCCTCTCCACCTCCCCAAAAGAAAGATAAAATGAAGTGGTCAAAGGAGTTGAGAATCAGGGAGAAAAATGGCTGTTTGGGCTCAATTTTCACATCGTGCTAGAACTTGCTTGACTTCAGAATCACATATCCTGTCTTTTCTGTCCCCAGCAAGACCTTAGTCATGTCCTCACATTGATATTCCTAACACACAAAAACTGAGTGGGAGAAACAGGGCCGAGTCAGTTTAAAGAGAGCCTGATGCCCCCGATATGCACCCACATATCTTTGCTCAGCAAATCAGGCTGTCTGCAGACTGAATGAGAGCATGTTCCTCTATCACAGAAGGTCAGTAGGATAAAAATAACCCCCAAAAGCCTACATTCAGCTTGGAAACACAATGCTGAGCCAGAAACAATGATAATAAGGAAACACAATAGTTCCTCAGAGCAGTCCTAAAATAGTGGATTATAAATGGGCAAAGGGGGAGGAGAAGAGATGGAGGGCTATCTTGTCACTATCCTAAAAGCATTCAGAGGAAATAAATTGGGATCCATTTGACAGACAGTTCTCAAAAGCCAAAATATGCTAAATATAATGCTGAATTTCCCTAAATATAAAACATGTCAGCAAGAGTCCCTTAGCCAGCAACCTTTTAATATCCATGCTTTTTTGCCCCCCTCCCCTTGTTTAGCCTTTGCCCCATGATGGTTATTTGCCTTTCTGGAGAGCTTAATCAGGAGCTATTAGAGACAGTCACTCTCTAAGCCGTGTAATGTTAAAAGTCCATTAGCTTACCCCAAGCAAGGCTGGCAGGAGGGAGATGATGCACTTGCTGAAGTTGAACAAGCTATTTGCACGCTGAGTATTTGTAAGCACTGAGCAATGCCAGGAGAATCTGCACATTATTGCACTCAGCTGCCCAGTGACCTTCCAAACACACTCGCTTTAATACAAAACAGAGCAGCAAAACGTATCCAGTGCTGAACCCACAAAAAGGGACAGATGGATGTTTTTAAGCAATTCCAGGCACCAATTATGCACACCTTTAAAAAAAAAAATATAAAATTTGAGAACTAATCATTAGCAAAGTCTGTCTTCCCCTTTCCCTCTGCCACATTCACTTGCATTATGCATGGTTGCTTGCATTATGCATGGGTTAATAAAATATGACAGACATCTGCTTACTTCTGGTCTGATCACAATCCGCTTGATCCAGGGCACACGCTTAGTTTCAAGCACATTTTCAAGTGCCAATGGACTTTAATGGGATTTGGGCTCTGTCCTGTGACCCTCGAAGCCCAGCCACCACTTCCTGGACACTTGTGGTCCCATTACCCAGCTGTCATCTGCATTCACACAGCAAGTAGATTGGTGAGACACCTAAATAAACCTTCTTTACAGGAATGTTTTCAGAGGCTGCAGCTGAGTGAAGCTGGGTCTAAGCACCAGGCACAGCCTTTGGAGAACAAAGCAATATGACTTTCAGGAATCTCTGGCCATCTAAGGCTTTTAAGTAGTCATTTTCCCCTGTAACCCCAGATTCACCAGAAAATTTAACCAACTGATTGCAGACCACTTGGTGGACACTTCACACAGCATCTTGTGTGAAGCCAGCCATCCTGCACTTGTTTTAAAGCAAAGTGCCCACAGAGAGAGTTTGGAGATCATTTCATATGACTCACAACACTGGCAAACAGAAGTTGAGCTGAGGGCATATCTCATGTCAAGAGTGACTGCTCTCATTCAGTGCATGAAGCCACTGACTGGCTTCTATTCTGGGCAGTGGGTGGTTAAACTCCTGCCAGTGCAATCTCCTGCAAAGAATGAGTCTGATGCTCTGTTGTAGTTTTCCACTTACAGCACCAACATTTCTCCAGGCTCGAGTATTGGAAAACGTGGATAAACTGATTTATCACGGCCAGTCAGAAGTGACTGAGGCTTCACATAACATGCTTGAAGGAGCAGAGACTGCAGGCTTTCACAAAGCTCTTGGGCTATTTGTTGTTCCCTTCCACTCCAAGTACTCTCCCCAGCACAGCACAGCCAGCAGCTCCCCACTGGCTGGTGTTTCCGTCAGTTCTGCAGGAGCTCAGGTGTCCCTCTCAGGAAGTAACAGGTTCTTCAGGGTCTCCCAGAAGAAGTGACAACTGGAACCAATCAGATTAGCTGCTCGTCCCATTGTGCTACTGGCCACAAGCCCTATGGACAGAGCAAAGGCTTGTCCCAACAGTAGGACCACAGCCAGGACACCCAATGAGGCCCACACTTAGAAATGGAAGTGGAGTATCTGAAGGGCACTTTTTTTTCTTCCTCCCTACCTTTCTGACGCCTCAAGGCCAGACCCTCTTGGCTGGGACTCTACTCCCTTTTAGCAGTGTAAGAGGCAGTAATATGCAGACCTCCTACATTCTTACACATGCAGCCAGCCCCCCACTAATTGTCCCAGTCCTTTTGCAACACTGCCTGTCAACAGGGAGAAGCCAGCAGGAAGGTAATGGGCAAAACTGGCCAATGGGAAAAAGCAAAATAAATCTTTCTTATTCCCATAGCATTGTGCACAGAACTGATTCTCCCATTGAGGCATGGGCTCACAGCACTGACTGATCTGCTTTTAATGTCAGTAGGGAAAACGACTAAATTGCTAGTTTAAAGCAAATCCCCTCTTACTCCAGTGTCAGATTGGCCAAGTCCTGAACCTCATGGGCTTGGGTGCTCTAAAATGCTTGTGTGAAGGATTTTCAAGAACTCCCCAGCAGGAAGAGCACTGCAGTCCCCTTGAAACTTGCAGGGAATAGTGGAGAATAATAGGTCGTTGGTATCTAAACCCATTCACTACTTTGAAATCCCACACAGAGACCTATGCATTTTACAAGTCTGTCCCAGCATATACTCAAAGACAAGAAGGAACACTAGGAAAGGGAGAAAACAGAGCCTTTGTTGTTCATTAATTTGAGCTGTAATTTGTTGAAAGGAGCAAATACTAGACTGAGATTCAAAGCCTCCTGGAGATTAGGATTCTGCCTCCCTGGAAGACAGACTGTCCAGTCAGAGGATATAACATTCTTTCAGACCTACCTGGGAAACTGCTTTCCAGTCCCATGAAAGGCCAAGCCTCCTCTCCCCCCGAAACGCATGCACACACATCCCTCATAACGCAGGAAGAACAAGATGGATACTTTTCAAAATGTTTTTTAATTAAAACCAAAAAAAGGAGCACACACCAGAGCTTGACATGGGCTAGCCAAACTGCTGGTCATTGGGACGTTGAACTGGCATGAGGAAGGCTGAGAGCTGAGTTTCTGCATAACTGAGGAGCACTGGCACAGATACTGGGACTCCCGGGAAAGTGCGGCTACTGCTGCTTCATGTTGAGCAGATCTCTGTCACGTGGTGGTGGAAAACTTCATCCCAGAGCCCAGACTCTTTTCCCAACAGACATAAGTCCTGGAGACTGGGGAAAAGACCATTCCAATGAATCTGCATTTTCCAAGCACTTCTGGAGAGGATTCCCAGTTGGTTCCCCTGCCTTCCCTGGCAGGTTACACAGGTTTAAATAGAGACTCATCTTTGGCAATAGCCACACTGGTAGGACCCAGTTATGCTTTCACTGAAGTCAACGTGTCCTTCCCTGGACCATAACTGCAGCTGCACCAGGGCCCACGATCACTAGCCAATTGTGCTTTGAAGTTAAATCCTCATCCACTCCATTTATCCAGAAACTTCTGAGAGCTTTTTCAGTCTCATGAGAGTGTGTACCAGTAAATTCAGGTAAATGTGAACATCTTGGCCACAACAATAGGGTGAAGTTTTCAAATATGCCCAAGAGATGGAGAAGCTGAAGTTTTGTTTTAAGACGTGACTTGGGCACCAGATCAGGTTATCAAAACCTCCCTGCCATCTAACAAAGTAATGCAGTTTCCAAAGCTGCTGGTGTGTTGCTCCACCAGCCTGGTTTCTTTACCAGAAAGGCTGGGCTAAAAAAGTGACACATTTTTCATACACAATTTTTATCTGTTAGAATTTGCTAGATATGAGCCTCATTTGTTTGTCAAATACTTAAAAAATACTTCGACCTGCTCTAATAATTACATTTTAAAACATGCATCAAGTTTGGATCAGAACAGCTTCTCTGGGATGATCAGTAAGCCCAAATTGCTGATTTAAGGCCTAAATATCAGTCACTGGCCAGCCAGCCACCAAAAGCCACTCTATCCTTGAACTCTTGGGATTATTTTTGGCTCAGACTAACCCTTGTTACCATAAATATTATCCTACACACGAAAGGAAAGCGTATGTGTTTTTCAAGGCTACTGTTGCACCACAAGTTTACATACAAACACAACTTCGGCAAACATAAGACCAAAATAAGATCTCATATGGCCCAGAGTAAGTCAGAAAGTCCAAAGGAGTCAAGGGAATGGCAACTGTCGTAAAGGGTCAGGCCTAATACATGCATTACAGAAGCAAGGTAGCTCCTTTGATCGAAGTCTGGCTGATTCACTTTGCACATACCACTGCTTTAGCATCACATCCTTATCTAATGGCAAACCTGTTTCAACAACATGCAATACATATTAATGCAATATGCACTGCAGCACACAATATGCATCCAAAGAAATATGCCAATGCAAAAATCTCACTTCTCACACATAGCAGGGCTAACAAGGAGGAGCCTTTTACAAAAGACAATCAAGAAATCACCTGAAACCATGAGACCCAAGGGGCCTCAGGCAATCTGCAATATTGAGACCTATTAACAGATGCTAATTCATGAAAGAAACACAAACAGTGGGACTGAGGTAATGGCAGAGATTTCATTAGTGCAATTAACATTTATAATGGTATGTTCTTTAATAATAGAATTTAAATAAGGCTTTGAATAATTACACACACTAAAACTAACATTCCATAACCTTATTCCGCATGGAAAAGCAGCAGAAACAACCCTCTGGACTGTACAATTACATTCAAAAAGTAGATCAAAACAGAAACAACTCTTTCCCCCAAAAGCTGCATCATCATCTTTAAAGTCAACTTCCTCCCCTAGTGCGAGAAGTGTGAAGAACAGATGAACTGGGCTTCAGCCCAGTAGATTTGGCCTCATCAAATTACCAGTAATGCTTTCCAACCCAGAGTCTCTCCTTATTTCTTTAGGGTGATGGAAGCTCATGGAAACAGAAGTGAATTTCCGAAGCAATGGAAGGTGAGTTCTCCCTTCCTCAGGCCCAAATATGCACATAAATTATGGAAGCTTGAAAAAAATTTTTCTACGTTACACTGTGGTATGTGTGTTTATGGTGCATGTTATCCTGGAGAAACTACTCACAGACAATAGGGCTGGGTGGGTGAAAAAAATCAAAGCAGCATATGAAATAGTAATATACTGTTTCAAAATCTGCACCGTCCTGCAGAACCAGGAATTATAATTTATTCAGATTGTTCTCAACAGATCCAATCTACGCTGGATATGTAAAAAACAAGATACTAAGTCATCAAGGGGAACCAAATGAAAAAACCTGCACACTGTAAGAGTTTTTAAGAACAAAACAAAAGAAAAAAATCCCAAGAAACATTGATGAAAGCTCAGAAAAATTTATCATCAATTCTGAAGTGGGGCCTTGTGACATCATCTGGGTTAATGAAGACGGAGATGGACTTCCCGGGGTTCTCAGTCACTAGCTGTTGCAATTTTTTGGCTAATCGGTCATCAGGCTGGTTGGTGTCCCCTCCATCTGACTGAGGGGAGGGGATGCTGGTGGTGCTGCCCCGCCGTTGGAGCTCTAGTGTCAGCCGGTTGGCTGCTTTGACATGTTCAATGGCAGTTCGAAGGTGTTCAGCAGGGTCTGAGCGGACTGAGGACAGCTTCCGTGCATGCAGCATGACAGTTTCTTCAGAGAGGTGCTCCAGCATGTTGCACTGGGGGATAAAATAGTTAGGGCACATCTTGTTGACCAAGCAGTGCTGGAGATCATCAATGAGACCCAGGAGGAAATGGGCTGCGTAATCCTCTTGGGCCAAGTAGTTGGCTGGCAGCCTGTCGCAAGCCCACAGCATCATGCTCCGCAAGTGATATGGACTAATGGCTTTGGGGCGGGACAGCAATTTGATGATGATAGCTTTGCAGGCCTGATAGGCTTGCATGAGGCTGCTGGAGATGCACTTTTTCAGCTGCACTTCACTTCTGGCAAATGACAGCCTCCATTCATTGTCTTTCTTCCCCTTGTAGGAACACGCAGGCACTAAGTAAAACCCACTTATGACTTCCTCCTCTGTGATCTTCCCATCCCAGAAGTGGTTCTCCATCAACCAGCTCTGGGCCACAGCTGGCCAGCCTTTGAAGGACACCACAGGGACGATGTCATACAGCATGCGGCTACTGCCCACTCCCAAAATGATGGATATGATAGTCCCATTCTTTTCTACCTTCTCCACCTTTGGCATCCCTCGCTGGGGCTTCTTCTGGATCTCAGAGAGGACAATGCTAATGGAGTCGTAGAACCAGTCTGCGACTTTTGTTGGAGAGAAGAAATAATTGGTAGCTCCATTGATATGGTCCACGATTGTGCAGCAGTCCTTCCATTTGCTGATAGTTCCTTCATCAAACAGACGCAGGCTCAGCCAGGAGTGGCACAAAGCCGAGTGGCGCATGTCCAGCGTGACTGGTTGGTTGCGATCATGCAGCTTCAGCGCAGGCACAAGCAGGGTGAAGTCCATGTCATAGTCTGTGCCTCGTGCATAAACATTCAGCTCATCAAGATCAATGTCCACCACACCTTCCCGTACACCGCCTGAAAGCAGCAGGTACTCGTTGGCTACAGGCAGCTTCTGGTCAAGTTTCTGAACCATGCCTGCAAAAGACAGAAAGAGAAGTCCTTTCAGGAGAAGGCAAACAGATCTGGGATACAGGTTTTAACCCAAGATTAAAACCCACCCTGTGCCCAGCAGGAAAAAAAGGCAACCAGAGGCATTCATCACTGTTTGTGTAACACAAATGTACAACAGGCCCAGCACTCAGGCAACCTCTAGCCCCACCTGACTCAGGGCAGGACCTTTCCTGCACTCTTGGGAATGGGTGAGTTCCATCCTAAACATCATACTGGAAGCAATGGAAAAAAGCAGAAGCCTTTGGTAAAACACACACAGCAAAGCTACTTGCAGGACTAAATTTAACTTCTTAAACACCCTTGAAACAGCTTTTCCACCATACTGTCCCTCATTTCCATGGCATCCAAATACTTCCCCGACACTTCAAAAACAGAGATAATTAATTGACTCACTGTTATTTTCTCTCTGATATAAGAAAAAAGCTGGACTGGCATCAGGGGGTTGGTTTTTGCATGAGTGAATGAGTTACATATACAAAGGCAGTATGTCCTCCTCCACCGGGGGAATGGACATAGGTTAAACTATCAAGTAACTACAGAGTCAGCTCTGAAATTGGTTCTTCAAGCTGCAATGACAGTATCACACCATAAAATATCTGATCAGCTCCCCAGAGCACAGGCATGAAGACAGATTTCTATTTTCATCACCAAAACCAGACACCTTCCCCTCACCCTGCAATGCCCGCACCAGTTGCGCAAAGCCGGTTTTTCACTGTGTATTCTATATATACCGCTATACTCTGCTCACAGAACACAAGCAGCAGACTGAGAAGAGACTCCACACAGTAGCTGAGATATTAGCACCTCATTCAGTGTTCAAATTAGGCTTAAAATTGAGCTCTGCACTCCAACTGCTCTGTAGTCTGCTTCTGCTAGCGGGGCTGTTTCACTCCTGGTGCTCATCTTGTGGTTAAATGCTCTTGATTTCTTCCCAGCCTCAGTTCAGACAAGACACCCAGGCCACAAGGGAACTAGGCCAGTGACTCGCAATGGAGAAGCTCTTTTAAGCACTGCAGAAGGTATGTATCATTATTTCTTACAAGCACAAACGTACTAGTTTTTGTCAGCATGTATTACTTACTCTACCTTTCAAAAGGCACTACAGTTTGATTGTATCAAGAGTGCTCAAATGGAGACCTTCCATTACAAGGAAGCCAGTCTGAGAGAGACATCAGTGGCAATAACTAGCCAGAGGCACCACGAGGTAAGCCAGAGAGCTGCCAATCACACTGTCAGACCAGGAGCCACAGACAGATACATTAGGAGTGTTTCTTCACTGAAATGAAAGAAATGAAACTCACACCGAAACAAATGATCAGCACCAGTCTGTGCACCCGTCCTGGCATAGCCCCAGGTACTGCAGAGCCTTTCCTGAGTTAATGCATCCCCACGGGATCACAGACACTGCCTCAATAGAGCAGGACTCCCTAGCAGGGTGCAGCAGCAGCAGCACCCCACGGCACTGAGTGCTGTACCAGCCTGAGTGCCACTGCCGTGCTTTCAGACACTCACCTGTCCTTTCCTGCATGCTAGGGAAGGGGCAAGGAAACACTATCTGCATGCACACAGGTAAGCCATGATCAGAGCAGAATCTAAAGCTATGCTAGCACTGATTCCTTGGAAGAGCCAAGGAGACTGCAGGAAGAGGCCTGTGTGTGAAGGGGAATGTGACTTGGGGCAATATTCAGGGTAACTGTGCAATCCCCCATGTGAAACACCTTGTTAAACACACTTTACCTGTCTTATTGCTTCCAAGAGCACTGGACACAGTTCACTTTACTGCACTGAGCTGGGATGATTTTCCTGCCAGGCAGGCGAGGACATAACCCTTTCCATTTCATGCAGCTCCAGAAGCTGCAAGAGAAGGAAATAGCTCTGGAGGAGTGCTAAGAAACTTTTCCTGCTAAATCCCGAGCTAATCCCATTCTGCAATCTTGCCACACTCTGCCCCCTTCATACTTGAAGGATAATAACCAAGAAAAGCTTCTGTTAACCTCAAAGACATTTTCTGAGCCTTAGATACACAGTGAGTTACATTACCCTGATCTACGGAGTGGCAAAGCCTTGCACAGGCTTCTCTACCCCTGCGGCCAAGTAAGCGGCAAGGATTTCTAATGGGTACCTGAACTGACGTGACTTCTGGAGACACTACTGACACACTGCTTCCAATCTTGTCCTTGAACCAGTGCAAGCAGCCTTGGTGCTTTACACCCAGTTGTAAGTTGAGTCCAAGACCCATGGAGTAGAGTCTGAGTCCATCACATCATAGGCACAGAGACCAGCTGCCTTTTCCTGAGCATACAGTCTGTACTGACCCTTACTGTGGGGCAGCACAGCTATCCAGGATATGCAGGGTCTTGATGGCCCATCCTGTCTCTACATTGACCCAAAATTTTTCACTCAGGACTATGAACTGTAGCATCCACCATGCAGATCTGCAGACGTTCCTAAGAGAGCCAAACAAAATGTAACTGTCCTACAGAACAAACTGTTCAAACCTTTATAATTCAATAAAGGACATATTTTTCTAAATATTTTTAAACTTGAAGGATGAAAAATGACCTGTGAAGTTCTGTGGTGTGCTCTTTGCATCAAAACTTGAATCCTATGGTACAGACAGAGTCTTTAACTGAAAATCATATGATTTTTCTCAAAGGTAGACATTCTCCGCTTGGGAATCTGCTTTGGGATTAGTTGCTCTCCTTGGCCTGAAGAGATCCTCTGTCCTTATGTGGAAGCAATAGAGCTGACAGTCTGACCCCATTCAGTCAACAGCAAGTGGGACTCAAGCTCTGCTCTTTAAATGCCCCATACTCATCTGCCTGGGAAATAACAGTGAACACCTATGATGAACCTCCAAAGCCAGATGAGAGTAGGAGCCACTCTTGCAATGCTAGTTCTACACAACCTTACAGCACTCCTGCCTTCACTAACACAAGGAAAGTTTGCACTGGACGAAGCCTGCATAGCCTGCTCTGCTGCCAGAGGGGTTACAAAATGCTAGCCAGCAAAGAGGAGGCTTCTGCTCCTGGTGCAAGGAAAACATTTCAGGAAGAACCAAAAGGCCGTAGAGTCAGAGGCACAGCTCTCCAAGCACTGTCACGTAAGTACTCCCACAGATGAGACACTTCTCTTCCCTATAGCAGAGAAAGAAAAAGGGAACACCAATTTCAAGCATCCTTGCAACAGGAAATGCTTTCCACCCACGAAGCTCTCTTTACACTTCCTCTAGGAAGAAAATGTTTTGTGTGCTCACCATTAAGCCTAGTTTGTAAGCCTGAAGACTCCTGCAAGGGAAAAGTGCTGTACACTGCCAGTAAGTTGTTTTTCCCCTTCCAGAACCCTAAACCTATCAGCAGAGGAGGATTATAAAAACATAATCAGGCAATGGCTCCAGGAAATGATCCAATATATCACCAATATCTCTCTCTCTTGCTGGCTGCAGACTTTAAATCCAAACCCTTGATCTCTGCCTGGGACTGAATTTCTTCTTCAAGGCCTGGACCAGCAACATCTGCAGCTCTGCAACGAAGCTAGAGAAGGAATTTTTGCTAACAGATCATAACAGCACTGCTGATCCAATTTAAACTGTGGAGCGGGGGGTTGAGATGAGGTCCCTTTGAGGAAAGTAAATTTAGAATAGGCATAGAGTGTTCTATAAATAGTTCAGATGGTCAAATTCAGGATTCACTAAGGCTTTAGGGGTTTGCAATGTGTTCAAACTGCCCCTCTTACACACAAATCTATTTGAAATGAAGGGATGAATGCCATTAGCCAACACTGTACAGCACACAATATCCTGGCTCAAAGCTTTCATCCCAAGTTTCAAAAGCCCAAACGCAAGCTGAGAGAACCATGTGTATGTACAGCAGAAGCAGGCACTCTAGCTCAGCAAGCATGTAAGTGCGAATACAAAGAAAATATCAAGATTGGTACTTGACCCAAGTACTTAAGATAGTAACACCAGTGGACAATTGAGTTTTCTTCTTTCCATCTCAGTACCAGGACCACCTGAGAGGAGGAGGGAACAAGGGTTACAGATAACCTTGTGAAATTAGTAGAAGCCCTGTGGAGTTGTCTGTAAAGACCAAACCCAGAACTTGTAGGGTTGAACACAAAAAAAATTGTTTTAGCTGAAGGACCAGCTCTTATGGCATCCAAGTCAGTTCACTGACATTTAGGAAGTCTCTTGCTGCTACCAGGCAGAACACCTAACTGGCAGTCATTTCTTGTGTAACATGTTCTTGTGAAAAGCCTGTTTGGCAAAGCCAATATTTGCTAAGTAAGAGACTGGTGTTCAGTTACCACTTCTGCCTGAAGCACTTCACCGAAGTTCTGTTTTCCTAGCTGTGTAACTAATTTAAGACCTTTCCAAGCTATAAAACTTGGCATTGTAACAGGTAAATATACTTACAAGCATGAGAAAAGCGGAGAATGTGAGAATTAGGAGCAGCACCTGCAGGACAAGCTAGCTGGTTAGTTTACTAAACAGTCAGTTCAGAGCAACATAGGTGAGCAAATGAGTTCTACAGACAGAATTTAATTCCAATGTTGTTCCTTCAGTGGCAAGAAAATAGGACTTACTTCTCTTCAAGTACTGTGATTCAAGGAGAATAAAGACAGAAAAAAGAGATTTTACTTTTACATAACACTGACATTTGGGATACATCCTTGGATGAACTGGGACTCTGATGTACATGACACAGACACTATTCTTTCCATTTAAAGAAAGCAATGCAAAGATGCTCTTCATCTGTTACAGAATTTCAGATTAACCAATTTCATGACCATTGCAGTGTGTGCAAGATCTGCTGCTATTTCATGACCAACTTTGTGTAAATAAGGAGGATCCTATAGTCTTTGAAGAAACTCACCACAAGAAAAAATTACACAAAAACTTATTTCTAACATCCTTCCTGATGCCTTAGATATGCAACCATTGCCACCAAAAGAAAACGTGAGCAAAGAAAGATGCCATTCTGTTAGTCTAACCTGGTCTCATCAAACTGAATGGAGTGATGTTCAGGGCAGTGACTGAATTATGGGACACTTCTGCTGCATGGGAACTAGAGATAAGTCAAAAGAGCAGTGGGGGGCTCAGAAAGGCTCCACAAAGGATGATTTGAGAACCTTGCATGCAGAAGCATGTAATGGGGATTCTTCCGGGACTCAAGCCAAACCCAGGCACTGCTTCTGTTCTCCAACTTAGACTCTGTTCTCCAACTTAGACCCCAGTAGCAGACGCCTTGCTCACATTTCACACCAACCTGCTGTGGAGAAGACAGTCCACACAGTGCACAGCCTTAATTTTCTTCCTTGGCACCTGCATCACTCACTCCTTCTGCACAGCCTGCAAGGCTCCCTGTAAACTGCTGGGACCACGAGTTACTCTAACACTCCTGTCCTTGCAGACGTTGTGTGCCAGGAAGGGTTTGCTAGCTGGCTCAGAAAGCTAATGTCGTCCCTCACAGATTATCTTCTACTTCTTAAGATCATAAATGTACTCTATACATCACCAGCACAAGAGCCAAGCAGGAAACTAAACCATAAACATACCATGGCGAAGCTGCTGAAGACCTTCAGGGGTATAATGATCCCCAGATGTCTGCAAACAATGAACATGAGCTTATCTGTGGGGTATAGAGCCAGGAGCTTACCCCTTCTCTCCAGAAGGAAAAGACCCCAGGTTAATGGCAAGGTGCTGGCTGCAGCCCTCAGACAGCTGTGCAGTGCAATTCAGCAAGTAAAAGTGATGTTAACTGCTGCTCCTCAATACCAAGCTTCTCTGCTCTCCTCTTGACTTTGTCATCTAACCTGATTTGAGAAGCGGCACAAGCTGTTAAAAATAGCTGCAGCACTGAATAAACATGCCTGGTACCTGCCCTTCAGCCCCACTGGAGTTCAGAAGATGCCAGAGTACCCTCTCTAACAATTCTCAAAGACCTAAAGCACCGTGGGTTCAGTCTAGGGACAGAGTGCTATCTGTGAAGGATCAGAAGAACCAGGACACTTGGATGCTTTACACACTTCAAGATGTGCACATGGACAGAAGGGAGGGAAAGGAGAACAAGACAAAATTAGAAGTGTCCTTCTCCCAGCTCCTCTCCCCCTCACACACCAGAAGAAAACCTACCGTATTAAAACTGAGATTTTCTTTAGAGAAATCCAACGCGTGAGCTGGCATTCTCATTGATACCTTCTTTCTCTTCCTTCTAACTTTGCAGGTAACTTAATCTCCACAGGAGAAGAGGTTTGTATGTTCATTTCCTCAATCAATAGCAATGATGCGGTGTCCTGGCACTGATCATTGTCTGACCTTGCATTTAAAGTGTGTCCTCTCCAAACCATTAGCTTGGGCTCTAGAAATGACTCTTATCTTAAGTAATATTTTTTAATAGACACATTGGAATAAAGTGAGCATCATGCTGCTGCTATTGTATCCCCAGCACCTGGGAAGAAATGTAAGTACATCCTCCTCTTAAAAGAAATCAGACTAAGTCCCCACTGACATCAACAGGGCTGTATGTTTTAAATTCCTCCACAGACCTACCCAAAGCCCTGGGGCAAGTGAACTCCCAAGCAGGGAAGCTCTCCAGAGGGGTTCCAGGAAGCTATCACATCTCTGAGGAGTCAGGGCTCTTGAGTTTTCCTCCCAGTTCTACCTAGTTTGATGCATAACCTTGGGCACACATTTTTTTCTTCCATACAAAAACCATTACCCTCCTGTAAGCCCCAAAAGCTAAGGAAGTTTGATGCTCAGGAAGTGCATGGAACTGCTCAGATGTCACTAACCACACAGCAGATGTTATTAGCAGAGAACCAGTTTGTAGGCTCATGATAAATGTCAAGATCTTCCACCTCAGCCAGGCAATTCTTACCTTTCACTGCTAAAAGAAATATACAAAACTCCAGGCTAGTCAAAAAACAAAAAGGTTTCGTCATTTTTTGTAAATGGGATGGCACTCCTTGACAATTCTGCTGCAAACAGAGATTCTGCAGAAGAGGAATGTTGTTCAAAGGAAAGATCACTGCAGAGGTCTCCCAGCTATGCCCAGGTGATTTGTGCTGAATTTCAGAGGCTTCTGTAAGGCAGGATGGGAGGCTGGCCCTGATGCAGCTGGGTTGCACTGATTCTTCCGTTTCCCTTGGTAATCACAAATCTATTTATGAGCAGCATAAGTTTTTGTTATGTAGAAGAACTGAAAGAGTCAGCTCTTTAGGAGAGTCTTTTGTCACAAAGCACACTTGGAGAGGACCGCTGGCGGAAGCAGGCTGGGGGTGGGAGAGGAGTGGGGAGGCTGAACTGTGTGATACCAGTTTAGTAAAAAATGGGAGGAGAGCAAAGGAAGCTGCTCTTTGCAGACTGATACACCAAGTGTCCTACTGATTCAACTCCTTTTAGAAATCTTGTGACATGGTTATAAAACACACTGTAAGGAGCAAGGACCTCCTCCTGAAAGAAATTGACTTCTTTCTCTGAAGTCTTCTTTACCAACAACCCTAAAAGTAGTGTCTCAGGTTTTTTCCAGTTCTCATGGGGTGGGAAGCCACCCAGCTAGCTGAAATCCTGTATGCCAACGGAGAGGGGTATTTCATGATGCAAGGGGGAAAAAAGCATAAAAATAAAAAAAAAAAAAAGAAAAAGCCCAGGCCCAAAGGGTGTGCCTGTACAGTGAAGAGCAGTACTGTCACAAACACTCAAACCCACCCAGGCACCTAAACCAGCAGCAGTGTTGCTGCAGTGATCTGCTTGGCTAAAATACTCAGGCTCAGAGACCATAACAGCAGGGCTAGACTGCTTCCAGAGCTGGAACCAGCATTTTCAGAGGGAGCCCCTGTGCATCTCTTGTTTGAGTAGTGAAGAGTTTAAGGCTCTCACCTGATGTCAGGTTTCCAGCCACCCAGTCTGCTTATCCAATGGATTTACTCCAGAATCACATTAGCCGAACTAAGATAAGAGTGTCTGAGAGCTGAAAGCCTACAAAGAATATCAAGTGCAAGTCAATGAGATGCTTTAGGGTCTGAAGAATACGCATGATGAGGTCTAAGAGCAGCTGACAAGCAGAACAGAAGGAAGAGGGGACAGAAATGGTGCTTAGAAGAACAGCTTGATGCTACACCCTGCTTAACACTGTACACTTAAAATTCCCTTTGGAAATGGCACAAGATGCCATTTATCCTGGAACTCCAATTCCACAGATAAAATCTGCCAGGGGACAGATTGCTTTATCAGTTCCACCCTCTGGGACTGAGAGTACACATTTGGCAAGGGCCACTTCTGCCCACACCCTGCAGAGCACTGCTAAGAATTCAGTAAGATGTTACATTGAGGGAGACTCAGGACTCCTTTCTTGGATCTGCTTATGGACATGGTTTAGTGGTGGACTTGGTAGTGTGGTAGGTTAATGGTTGGATTTGATGATCTTAAAGGTCTTTTCCAACCAAAACAATTCTATGATTCTAACAGTGCGCATAAACCAGGTTGAACTTCTTGAGTGTAAACACTCAGCTCATTGCAGGAGAGGCTGTTCTGCCCTTGTTTTCTACATCCCTTCACTGTTACTGTGTTCTTTAAAAGAGCATAACAACCTCAGTGAGGTACATAACACATCCACCTATCCTAGCATCCTGTGTCAGGATACTACTATGGACTGCTTTCAGGGGAAGAGCATAAGAGCAAGTAAAGTACAGCATAATAACTTCCTCTCTGCAACCTTCAAGCAGTGTCTAGGTTTGGAATTTCCCAAACCAGAGGCAGCATTTGCAGCTTTCTCCTTAACAGCACTGATGGCCTTACCTGCTGGGAATGTTTCTCATTGCTTTCTAAATAATTTATATTTTTTGTACAGTCAGTGCCTCGCAGCACTGTGTTTCACAGAGTACATGTTGTGTCAAAAAACATTTCCTTTTGCTGACTTGCTAGGAAATGAAGAAACTCACAAACCATGGCACCTTACACAGATCACTCAAGATTTTACATGACTTACTTATGTTTCTTCCACGTTGAAAAGGACAACTTAAACTTCATATACCTGATTGTCCTTCTCAGCACTTGTGTGGGCCCTAGTATTGCTATGCTCTACGTGAAACGAAGTGGTCAACACTGCAAGTCACATAAAAAGGTGACTTCTTTGTGGATGCCTTCACAGTCCTCTGGGAAATATCTCAGCAGCCCTGCTTGCTAAATTAGCCCCATTCCACTGCTGGTTTCTCAATGTAATGGAGTCCTCCTCTCCAGAATTGTGTGAATTGGCTGGTGGGAAGGAGGAGCTGGTGGAGCTCTCAGGCGGCGGTTGGCAGTGCTCACAGCTAGCTGATGCCCTGTAAGCATTTGCATTGAGAGGAGGGCTGTATTTTTGGAGCAGTTCTCTGTCACCATGGCCCTTTGCACAGGACTCTCATCCCATTTTGCCTACTCTGTTCACTCAGAATAAATTCCAGGAGGCCAGCCCTGCATTTGTCGCAAAGCCTTTTTGTGCTTCCCTGGCATGAAACACAGCTTCACACACACATTTATTTAGAGCAGGCCTGGTGATCTCTTGGCTCATCAGGATAATAGTTACATTGTGAGGTGAGGAGAGGAGAGAAAGTAGAATTGTTGCTGATCAAATATCAAATTGACAAAGTACGTTTCAGGAAGCCATTGTCTCCAGTAGCCTAGGGACATAAGCAAGATTTAGGTCCAGAGGACTGCCAGAAATGTACACAACCTCATGGAGCAGGATCTCACGTTGAAAGCTGATGACAATCAAAGTTCATTCTTCAAATCTCATCTCCTGACAGGACCGCTTCACCCTGGTAACCCAGTAACACAGTAAGTTCAGTTGGTTCACTGAGCTTTTCCCTCAAAATGTGAGAACCAGAATGCTCTGTTTAGACTTTGCTTTATTTAATAGAGAACCTCACATCACTCCATTAATAATCCATAAGGGAAACCACAGTATACTGGTCGATTTTTGTCCTAGCAGGTCTGTTGGATTTGAAGTTGTTCTCAAAAATTAAGCTACCTTCTTTATTATCCTACACAGTGCACAATCTTGCATTTTAATCCTACAAATTCCCCAAGATATCTGTAGCAATAATGAAAAATGCTAAAAAGCTTTGTTTACAAGTGCTGTTCAAGAAGTTTGCCTTAGAAGAGGCAGGTACATGGAGAATATAGATCCTTCAAATTAATTCAGTAATTAGAAATCGCACCCATATTTTATAGATGTCTCCCTGAACTGTGTGAAATTTCCCAGTGGATGCTCAGCTCCTGCAGGGCTTGCTATTCCTTGCATGAAAACAGTTCCCAGCACAACAGGAATGGATATTGTGTGAATACAGTCCAGCTAACAGAAAGCAATGACTAACACTGTCCTCACTAGTTTCCCACTGCCAGCCTGCCCCCAGCCCTGTAATTTAATGGAGAAAAAAAGAAGATTACAGACCTCCTAAATTTGCTAACAGTCTGTAGAATTAATTGCACAAGGTAGAAGTGGGAAAATGAGGGTGTGAACTGGCCCTTTAACAAGGATGTTCATCCCTGAAGCCAGACAAAGCTGATGTACAGCTTATGCTCAGAAGACATCTGAGCACAATCCTACTTGTTTGTTCCTGGTTGCGCTTGAGGGGCTGGCAGAGGCAGAGACAGATAAATATTGATTTGTAGCTGAAGCCAATCAGCAACAAAACACAAGCTGTATTACTGAGCTACACTGGCTCTCTGGCTGAGGTTGTTGTGCTCGTGCCCATGTAGACCTACCCAGTATGACTGGCTGGGCCCAGATCTGAGCCCCAAGGTGCTCTTCTAACCAAATTCATGGTACTCTGGCTTACAAAGCAACTCACCAGAAGGAGTGTCGCCATCAGGCAAAAAGACATGTTAGACTTGCTTCCCCACCAGGAATGGAAGGTGTCGTGCTGAATGGGGCTTGGGGCGTTTCCAGGCTTAGCTCAGACATCAGCCAGCCTTTATCCACAGGCACAGCCCAGAGGAGGGCAAAAGTATGCTGACCCCCAAAGAGGTAACATTTGCTTGTGCTCAGACCTGTCATTGGCATTCTCTCCCCATAGATAGAGGCACCACTAGGAGGAACCCATAAAGTAGAGTTGGTTGCTAAACCTCAACTCCCTGAACATAATTATATTCTGAGTACTCAGAAAGTAAGAACTATTCCACAGAACTTTGGGTTTGAGGAAGAAGCACCATTTTATCCCCTCCTAGAAAGATGGCTTATGAAATCATGATGTTACTAAAACACCTTTTTGTTTCCTGAGCTTAAGACATTCTGCTTTGCTGCTGGATCTTTAGATCATAACACTGAGTTCCAAATATTATTTCAAACTTTACTGACAGCTACTCGGACACCTTAAAAAGAAGGCAGGAAACATCCCCCCTTGCTATGGGCACGATCACTGTCCTTCTGTGTATGAGATCTCCACAGAAGTGCAAAAACTCCAGTATAACTGGTATGTGCAACCATCTCTTCTGTCAGCAGATGGCACGAATGCACCAGTGTGTGAGGGCTGCGGAGCTCGGCAGGCCTGTGGGATTCGTGAGCAGAGAGAAAAAGAAGCGTTCAAAACAAAAGGCGATAGAGTTTTCACACTGCAGTACGGGCAAGGGAAGAAGCCACATGCAGGCACACAAACATCTTTCCCTGCCACCTGCTAGGGTTTACAGTGAAGAGTAAGTCAGCTCCTGCTACGAGAGGAAAGAGACCTTCAGTACCAGGTGATCTTCTATCTAACCAGATTTGGTACATAATTTTCATCTAGTGCATGTCAGAAGCCCTCTGATAGTGTACAGCCCACAGGGTGGGAGCAAGATGTAAATTTAAGAGGGGATAAGCCAGAAGACAGACACCAAAACTGTCTACAAATCCTATTTAATGCCAGATTTACAGCTTGAGATGACTGAAGGCAAAGGCCAGCATTTTGTCCAAGCCATCTGCACAGGGCTCCTTTTGTGTCATTTCTCTTTGAGTATTTATGCCACTTTACACAGCAGCATAACTGAGCAGGCAGTGTGCATCACAGCTTCAAAGCAGAACAATTGCTGTTTATAGAAGCACTGTTAAGAATTTATTGCTAGTGCATTTTAATAAGTTATGAAAACAGCAGTGATCTGAATGAATCATTGCAGGTAAATTTAGTTCAAAATTTAGATTCTTCTACTTTGTCATTGAAAAGCAAGCAAACTCCCAGCAAGCACACACCTGCACACAGGCAGAGGGGCAGTTCTGACGTTCAGTGGTACTTTGGTTTAAGGACAGACCCCTCCAGTGATTCAGACTGAACACAGAGGAGGTGAAATCAATGTCTTACTAATCAGTTTCCCCTACTTATTTTCATCGTCAGAACAGAGTGAATACAACAAAAGTAATCTAGAAGCATTCAAAATTAAATGCAAAGGCGGCTGTGTGGGAATGTACATATATCCACGCTGTATATCTGAGGAGAAGGACAGGAATTTTGGAGCTGTTTCAGAGCAATAAATGGAGAGCCTGCCTGCAGATGTGGGAGGGGAAGAAATCCTGAAGAAAAAAGAAAAAAACAATAGTGTTCTTGTAAAGTGGTATTTGCATGTTTTAATCCCATCTATAAAATTTCTGAACTAAATAAATTCGAAATGGACCTAAATATGAGAGATATTTGAAAGCCAAAACTAGCTTCTTACTCAAAGAAATGTTATTCCTACTTTGTCGGTGTGACACCTTAGAGATTCAAGATACAGACCCTCTGCTGTGAGCACTGCTCTGTAGAAGAGGCAAGGAGGTTACAGCATGACTCCACTGGTAGTACTGAGATCCATCGGACTGTCTGTGTGTCAGCTGAGTTATGGGCAAGCAAAGGAACAAGTCCAGGGTCGTTAGTGGGTGCACTTAATGCAGCCTTAGATGTGTGTGCTTTAACACACTTGTGAACATCTGGCAATGCCTAACGCATCTGGGATGAGGGAGCATCAAAGGAACAAAACCAAGTATCCTCTGAGTTTACTGCAATAGCAAATTAGCTACGGCAAGCAGTGTGTTATAACGCTGCTGCCGCATGCACTGTACGCCGTGCCAAGCAACAGCAACCAGCTCTCAAGGGGATGCTGGGTATCTCCTACAAACACTTCTAAAGCTGCATTTAAATACCTATTGTCACACCCACACCTTAGGTGTGAAACCTTAGTGGATAACACAAACACATATTTCTCATTAGCAGATGTACCCGAGAATACTCCGCACCCTGGAAACACTGCTCGGAGGCTCTCATGGGAGATACTGCTGGGATACCTCTCTTGCTGGCTCAAGACAAACATCCAGAAGCAATCCACCACCGAGCCCATTTCAAGCTTCAGAACTGGTTTCCATAGAACATAACCCCTAGACAGCACTCCGTATGACACAAGTTCACTGATGCTTCAGGGCAGGATGCAGGGCATCCTGTCATGTCCTTGCTCCCTTCCGCCCACAACCCATCCTCAGTCAGGAGTCTGGAAAACAGGGAGGTGGATGGATAACTCTGAATCTCTATATCCATTTTCTCATTCCACCCCAATGGGGGTTGTGAGGGCATGTCTGCCCAGCCCCAGCAGTCAGATGGTGTGAGTAGCAAAACACTTGCTGTAAGAGAGCTGGGTGGAGGGTGGTTTACAGACCACAGGAGGAAATCCTCTCTTTTGGGGAAGTCAGAGTAGCAGGGACGATAAAAGTCCTATGGACAGGCACAGATCTGCAACACAACAGGGGAATCAGAAGAAGTGAATGAAGTGGCAAACAAAGCCCTCACATGGCCACAAAGCTCGCAGAGTCCCTAGGAATAACTGTTGAATCCAATGGATAGTAGTCTGGGTTTAAAGCATAATTGTGGCAGTTCAGAAGACACACATGGGTTTTAAGCATTGAACAGCAATGCTCACCAGCTCCCTGATTTTGTTGCTCACTCTGCCGAGGGTAGGATGAGCTGGGCACACAGCAGGGAGGAGCTGGAGAGTGCAATTCAGAATCAATGCTTTTGAAAGCCCAGAGTATTTCAGCTCAGAGGCCTGAGACCAGAGTTTGTGTAACAGAAGGAACAAATGGGGACACAAATGAAGCAAAGACTGCTTAGGACAGGGAGGAAACACAGGAACTGGGCTTTAGGGGAGCCTGTGTTGCTAAAAAATAATCACTTGACTGCATAAAACATGAATGCTGGGAGATGGCTGGCTCTGTTGCCTGCTCAAGATGCTCAGCATGTTTAGTGAGCCCCAAAACCACAGCTGCATTCCCCACACTGGTGGCTTAAGTGCCAGCAGCCTCTCTCACTTTCTTCCCCTTTGCTCAGCTGAGTTGACGTGACTACATGGCCATGACACAAGCCCTGTATCCCTTGCAAGTCAAAGCACTCTTCCTGCTTTTCCCAATACACCAGCTAGATCAGAGACTGCTCTGCCAACCTTTGTGTTCAAAACCTTTAACAGGAGCTCAGGCATGGACTTGGCCCATGGAAACATGGAACAAACAGGGGTTCATTGCTACCTTTGCCCCCAGGCTGCAGGCTGCCAGACTTCCTTCCCCTGCTCAGAAAGAAAGCTGGGATTCTCACAGCATCATCTACTGGCTCCAGAAGCTGAAGCTTTAATGAGAGCATAAAATTTAACACCACTCTTGATTAAAAACAGAATTAAAAAAAATCCTGTTATGAGCTGGCATTGCTAGGCACTCAACTGGAATTTTGCCCCGTGCACTGGACAGTAACGACTTGCACTAGCTCAGGTGTAAACCACACTGGCTCCTGACTGCTCAGGGCAGAGTTTGTGTGTGAGGGTGGAGAGCCAGGCCCTCTGCTGCTGTGACAGCAGCACAGCATGCCAGCAGCCTCCAGGGTAACAGAAGACATTTTTTACCTCCTCTCTGTTGCTCCAAATGTCTGTTCTCCACACACCACCCCACTGACCGCCCTGTGGTCACTCCTGTGCACCCTGAAAGGTCACACACAGGCACCATCCAGGCGAGGGCTGGGACAGAGTCCCACTCTGCAGGCTGTATGCATGCTCTTCCCGTTTTACTGTCTTTTAAAAGCTGTTAAGTTGAAGGAGGGAGAAAAAGAATCAATAGATAGAGCAGTTGCAATCTCTTGTGAGTATCTTGAGTGCCTGGATTTTAGCTATTTTCAGCAAATTAGCGTGGGGCTCTTACACACTTATTTCTGCTCTCTGAGAGGTGAAAGCAGGACCACCGCCAGCTCTGACTCACACAAACACAGGGAAGCAAACATAAAACAAGCCGTCTGCTTGCTCTTTCTCAGGGCTTATTCACACCCTTCGTAACTATTTGATCTGCCTGCTCCAGCGCATCCCACGTTGCGGAGTGGGAACAAGCAGGGATGGGACTGGTCTTAGACAGCTCTTGCTTGCAGAGTTTGAGCCAGATCTCAAACTTCCCAGTGAACAGAGAGAGGAAAACAGAGACCTGTCTGCACCTTTGAGAGTCACCACCCACCGGCCCTGCCAGCTGGACAGTAATGACTGTTACATTTTGTTACAAACCATTTTTGGCTATGACACAGAAAAAGATCCCTTCTTATCCATCACCTCCACATACCAACCTAACAGACACCTACAGACCTGTGTCTTCCAAACCCTGATCCATAGACAAGCATCTGTATTGTGCTCAGGTCCTGGCGCTGAGCAAAGATGTGCTGGAGGTGCTTGGTAAGTTTTCCATACTCAGCATTTAGCCATGTTGCCAATTCTTTCTTGTCTTCTGCATCTGTCTATTTGCCAAAGACCCCAGTTTCTGGAACCCTAAGACAGGGCAAAAGTCTTAAATTTATGAAAAAAAAAAAAAAAGAGCAATTCCTATCCATCAGAGCTGCTAATAACCGAAAATACCCTGAAGGAGACGAGGCTCAGAAACACTTAAAAAGCTGAAGAAAACAGAACAGAAATAAAAATACACCAAGACTTTTTATTTTTAGAGTCCAACTCACAGCTTCTGAATGCCTCAGGTTTAGCAAACCAGCTCACTGCTCTTCCCTCTGAGATTCCCCTTGGATGGCTGGCGTCGGCTCTCTCCACCAATTTACCAGGTAAAACAATGGCAAAGTAAAACCCACTAGGCCTCATATATGGAGGTGAGAGGTGGCACTGCTAGGAAAGGGATAGAAGGATCCCATGTATCATTCCCTGGGACAATGATGTCCTGGGAAAACACCCCCTCCAACAAAGGACCTGTCTGCAGCCCTGGGGATGGCAAGGGCAAGGCAGATTCTTCCCAGGGCAGTGAGCTCCCTTCTCTGGAGGGCAGGGATGCAGTGCATCTTTTCCCAGCATCTAATGGTCCCTGACTCACTGTGATCTTCAGCATGCTCACTTTCACACCAGGAACTCTACTGGATTTTCTAATAGTCCTTCATACATCTTCCACCCAGCCAAACTCTCTGCAGTTTCAAGGCAAAACAGCTGCAACTTGTACTGGAGGAGTTACAAAAGCCACAGAGAGCAGGAGCAAAAGGCTCTATTGCAGGGACCACTGTCTGCCTGCCAGCTCCTGCAGTGCAGAACCATTTGGATGCCTCTGCCATGGACAGTAGCAAGTGGCTCCCAGGGGCCTGGAGAGCTCTCACTTGCTCAGTAGCTCTACTGCCGGGCTCCTCGCTTGCTTCCCTGCTCAGCCTGAGTCCATCACTCCCACCAGAGTATCCTGCCTGCCCCACTGAGGCATCTGGTGAGAAGCATTCAGACAGGGCAGCGTGTTGCGACTTGGTGCAAAGGGGTACAGAAATGGAAGTTGAGCTCAGCAGTTATTCTAAGGCAACACACATCAGTGCATCCAAATGCCAGCTCCAGCAGCACACTGCCTTCCCTTCCAGCTCCTGTCAGAGATCTTACAAGCCTACTCCAAACTGGACAAGGCTCTCTCCAGGGCTCTGCACACCTCCAGACTCCCCCACCTTTGGTTGAAGGTCTTGGAACATCCCCTGTGACACTGACCAAAGGAAGGGGATAAGCTCGTCAGCACCCCACTTCACCCAGCTGTTGGGTCTAGCAGACTTCTGCTGATACCCACAGCACAGCAGCAGCAAACCTCTGCAGTTCCATGCTCTAACACCAACAGCTGCAGCCTTCATCATTGCTCGAGGATTATCCTCCTCTGACCCCCCTCCAGCTCCTCCTTGTGATCTGCCCACCCCTCTCCACAGGCTGGCACAAGGCCAGGCTCCCCCGCCTCCAGTCTCCATTACTCCATCTGTCCAAGTCCTGGCCTTTTCCAGCACTCAGCTGATGCATCAGAGGCACAGTCACTCAGTCCTGGAGCCCAGAGTCTTCCACTTTCTGGACCCTCTCACAAAAGGCTCCCCCAGGGGCTCAGATCCTGTGACAAAACAAAGCTTTGAATATGATGCTCCTCAAGACCACTCATTTTTCCTGCCCCCATCCATATGCACACAGGGAGTCAAGAGCCTCACTGTCTCGCTATTTTTGGATGCGGGCAGACCCTTCTCTGCCTTTGCCATTGAAGATGTCTGACATAGCAGACAGGCCAGCTCCTGGCATTTGGTTACCTTCCAGACTCTGTTTAGCTTCCATCCAGCAATAACAGATCCCTGCCAAGAAAGTTAGTTGTCAAGGAGACCTCTTTCAAACAACAGTTTGATAGAAACTATGTTATCATCCAGGGTAGTACATCCCCAAGGTAGAGCACTCGGGTTAACTGCCTGCGAGCTCTACTTCGATTAAAATACAAGCTTGGAGACAGAGGAAAAAGCCAAAATGGAGTTGGCAACATAACCAATTCCCAGAGTCTGTAATTTCACATACATACAGGATGCTTTGGAGGCACTGCAGAGGCCACCAAAGAGGGCTGTGCTCCTCCTAGTGCCACGGCTCAGCCTCTCCCTCGCTCTCCCACACTGATTTTATAATCAAAATTCAACTTAAAATGCAAAGAAACAGATCCTAGCTTTTCATTAACATGGACTGTGTCTCCTCTGGGAACCACCTATTTCAGGTAGCAATATTTAACCTAGAAACAGATGAAAGCAGGAGCACCTATAGGGAGAGAGTGCAAGACCAGACAGGTGGGTTGGGATCAGTGCTCAGCTGAGGTTTGGCAGGCGCTTTCTAATGAAAGATGTAGCTGAAGGGTATGCAAAGAGTTTCACTCTGTCAGTGCAATTCTCTAGCTCCTGCTGCATGCTGCCTCCCAGCCTAGTAGAAGACAGATCTCTAGGGCAATAAAAGCTTTCTTATTTGCCTCTGCCTTCAGCAATACCAACTTCTATTTTTGCTGTTTCCTTCTTCAGAGGCTGGGTTAACTAGGAGGGTGAAATTTGCCACTTCCACCCCTCCTTCACTACAAATAAAGCTACCTCACAGTGGCATTGCTAGCTACCAAAAATTTCATGAACAGTGAAAAAGCAGCCAGAAAGCAGCAGCCAGAAACAAAGAGCGCATGTGGGTAGTCTGGAAGAGTTACCCTGCACATAATCTTCAAAACCAGCCAGAAAGGAAGCACTTGCAGGAAAGCAAGATATTTGCAAAACTATCAGGCATCAGCTGATCTATTTCTAATTGCCTGAAATGACAGCTCCTGAGAGCATAAAGCTAATCTTTCATCTCTCGAGAGGAGTTCCAAAGGTAGGAGATACTTCCTGGCACAGGGAAAAAAGCTGAGCTGGGAATTCGGGTTATAAGGCACACAGCAGAGCGGGAGCCATTTTAAAGTCCACAAGCACTTACCACAACACATAGCTTTATTTGGTGCAGGCTCTTTCATACAAAGCATGTAAAAATAGCAACTGGTGAGACATGAAAATCAGAGATAGTGAGCCTGTGCCAGAGACATTTAAAGGGAATGATGATCTGCTGTTACAGCTTCAAGCAGTGATTTGAGATCCCATAATTCTTTGCTCTGCACTAGCTGTGAATGAAGGGGGAAGCACCAAGGTTTATAGCTCCATCCTTAAGGTAAAGCAAGCCTGAAAATCCACTGGATGTAAAGGAACAAAATTCAGAAAAGAACTCAGAATGTGAAGTTGAGAGTTTCATTCTCATACCAACTTTCTGCTCAGTCTCCTACCACCACAAAGACCTAGAAAGTTAATCTTGTCATGCAGTTTGTCTTGTAGATGAAATTCAGCACCAGTTTATCACGTGGCAAGGTCTTCTCTGAAGAACCTTCCAGTAATGAAGAGGAAAGTATCAGCAGTTAAATTGGTAAATCCTTTTTACTAGATACATTTTTTGAAATCCAAGGGCAGAATTCAGCCTATGTGGTCAAAATAAAGACTAGAACAAAATTTTAAGCTAACAATTTCTTTTTCCTTTAGGAAAGACTAGTCACTACATCTTCACACTTTCTTCACAGTAATGTGCACTTAGGATACCTGCCAAACTGTATAAACCCTACAAGTTATCACACTAAGAGCCACTTCATGCTCTCAGCACTGTGGTGACACCCTTAACCCAAGTGGTATGTTCTCATCCTGGGAAAATGAGTTCACAGCCCAGCACCAAAAGGTAGGCCACTGGAGGCCCCAGAATCAGTGCTGAGTAAAGGGAGAAAGTAAACTTAAGAGTAGAGAAAACATTTCAGAAACATAACTCCAATGAAATAGTAGGTCTTAGAACAAAAGCTAAAATTTGTCCTCCACTGTGTTAAATTCTGCGTTTGTTAAATAAACAAAAAAACCTTCAGAGCAGCACAGAAGACAGAAATCCATTATGACCAGGATTTAAATATTCTGAAATTTGACTTCCTTTTGAATTGAAACAAAGGCCATAAAACCTCTGAAATTATTCACAAGAGGAAGAATCTAAAAATATTTCAGATAGTTTGGTACAGGAAAAGAAAATAGAAAATACGCAAAACATGTTAAAAAACCCGAAGTGCTCTGTTTGGGAAAAGAAACATCAACTCTTGTTATTTTTCCTACACAATGGAAAACTGAAGCAAAGCAGTTTTGTGAGTTACTCCCATCAGATGGAAAATGATCAAAGGTTTTTGTAACAGCTCTGCTTATCAGGTATTTAAAACAGGCTCAAGGCCTTTGTCTTCCAGAACAGGATGCTCTCTTGACTGAGAAGCCAAACTGTTGGCCATGAGCAGTAGAGGCAAGCTTTTCCCTCTTGTAAACCAGTGGAGGACATGTGCATAGCTTCCTCTTCTCTCGCTTTTACACCAGGGAAAGGTTGTGTCCATGCAGACAGACAGGAGTGGGATCCCATCCAGCAATACCGGAAACCCACAGCCAGGCTTGGCTGCCCCAACACACACGGGACAAAGGCAAACAAGCTGGAACCCAGCCTGGAGCACTCTGCCAAAGTTGTTTGCCAGGGGTAAATCCCAAAAGAGTATGGCCTGGAGCCAAGGTTGTGGGGAGAGAGAATTAAAGAAGTCCATCTAAAGTAGACTGAATTTCCTTCTCTTCCAATTGCTACGCAGTGTCCTCAGGACCGATGGGAAGTAGCTACTGGTCCTTCTGTGAAGCAGGTATCAGGACAAGAATGGGACTTCCTTTGGAAAAACTCTGGAGAATGGAGCAGAAGTACATTTGTGAGGGTACCTTACCTTCAATGCAAGCCACTCCTTGCTTTCATGCTGGAATGACCACAGAAACCACTGTTTCTACGTGAACAAACA
This sequence comes from Aegotheles bennettii, assembly GCA_013398125.1. Taxonomy (NCBI): domain Eukaryota; kingdom Metazoa; phylum Chordata; class Aves; order Caprimulgiformes; family Aegothelidae; genus Aegotheles; species Aegotheles bennettii. Next base: position 94,955 of record VZRW01011205.1, on the reverse strand, counting down.
TGTCAGTGTCTTGTGCATCTAAGTGACATCTAATGTGAGCAGGCAGCACCACGTAAGGACATATGCAAGATCTGCTGCTGAGATAGGCACCAGGCAGCTGATTCAGGACCACAAAACAGGACTGGATTGTCCAGGAAAGGACCCAGGCAATCTGAGTAACTTCTAATCCTGAAAAGTGCAACAAAACCAGAGAGTTTGGCATCCATAGCTCACACCAGGGCCTAGCCTTCTCTGCTTAAAAAAAAAAAAGCCCTAGAGATATTCAAACAGAAAGGAATGAGACAGGGAGACCAACCAAAACCAATTAGCAGACTCCAGCCAGAAGGCAGAATTATCCTGGCCAGTACTGGCATGCTGAATTTCAGCTGCAGATGAAGGCTGCAAACTTTAGACAGCAAAGGGAAATCAGCTTCAGGGCTTCCAACAGGCCAATCTCAAACCACAGTTAGGTTTATTTAACAAACAAAACGCACTACAACAAGCCTTTCCTCTTATCAGTTTTAATGGGATTTTCAGGGCTGGGGTTTTTTTTTACTATTTGTGGTTTCCTAAAAAATTCCAGGGGAAGCATTGACTTTCTTAGTGAATTTATAACTTCCATTAAGTTTGTTTTTCCCAGCCACATTTCACAAGCCCTGGAGGACTTGAATATTCTTCTTTTACGTTGATTGAGTTGGGCTGGATGAGCAAAATGACAATCAGGAAAGCATCAGCATGTTCTCGGGGCTCAGGGATCCAGAGGGTGGAGGTAGAAATTAAAAGCTGGAAAGGAAGTGGTGTACACATCCCCAGAACTCAACAGATCACTTTCATGAGATACCTCTGGCCCTTCTTTACATGGCCAGTAATTCATGCTCATGTATGCCTGTGGGCAGATACCAGTCCCCTTCCTTGGGATGAAGAGCTAGTAGTAATTCCAGAATAGCTCTACTGACATTCAAGAGATTTCTCCAAGAGTAAGGTACAACTCAGTAAGAGCAAAGACACCAAACACAGCCTATAGTAAGCCTGTAGTTCTTCTTCCTTGGATCAATTTATTAATTTCTTGTGTGCTGGTGATTATAAAGAGGGGGAAGGAGGTGGGGAGACAGAGACAAGGCCCTTGTGTGCAATGAAATTAAATGCACAGCAGCAGCCATCATTAATGATGCATTATGGAGTAACAAAGGGAGCCTGGTTGACTGACAGTCCCTAACAAGTTGTGTATAATAAACACTTCTCTCTAGACAGAATGTTTCTGATTATGGGATATGTTCCCCTCGTGTTACTGACGGATCCATTGTGATAGACGCACCCCACTTCAAAGGGGAGAGACACCCAAAACAAAAGGGAGGATTGACTGTGAGATGCTTGACATGGAGCCACGAGGCCACCTTGCTGAGGTCTGTACAACACAAAATGCAGAAGGCTAAGAAGTCATCCAGGAAAATAAATGGCTGCAAAAGAAGTATAAAGATCAGAGGCAAGTATCATCCAGCACTACCAGAATAAACTCTTCAAATGCCACTACAGATGCTCTGGATTTAGCTTTCTCAGAACAGGATCTGAGGTGTATTTTTATGATCTTCTCTAAATGGAGGAGTATTAGTGCAGATCCTTGGTTCTTCACATCCCATGTCAGCTTTTATGTATAGCACATAAGCTGCCTAGGGCAGCCTGCTTGGGGATACAGGCAGCCTTGCATACCCAAATGCCAAGAGGAACACCCCAACAGAGGAGACAGGCTCCTTTCCTTCTCACAGCACCAGCCTGGCTTAGGGGCTGATGGACCAAATCTGGAGCCTCAGCACTTAACCAGGACCATCCACCCTGAACTAGTTATAAATCCAGCCAGCTCATGCTGACACTCCTGGTCCCCAGGAGCAAGCTTGCCCTCAACAGCCTGAGTCCTCCTTTCCACTGACAACTCTTAGTGCAATAACTGTTACCTCCTTCTGGATCCTCAGTGGTACTCTCCTACCCTTCCCATTTGACCCCAGTGATCAGAGGCTGCACAGAGCTCATGGGGGTTTATGGGTGACGGAGATGTCCTACCAGCCACTACTGGTTGGGTTCAAGCCTCAGCCCCTGACACAAGGTTTAAGCTGCACAGGCAGTGTCCATCAGTGGTGCAGTCCAAGTGGAGGGCTGTAGGGTCCCCGCAGGACTAGGACAGATCCCAGGCCACTCAAGCTACACAGAAGTGATTCAGTTCAGACTGTCTGAACCCCATCCCACCAGCAGACAGGGTATCTCCAATAGAAACAGGCTCATCTAGCAGTTCCTACACCAATTCCTCAGTTACTAGTATTAAGGCTATAGCTTAGCTCAGCTGGAGAAATTGCACTTCCTAGAGAGGATGGAATTCCCTTAAAGGGAGGGGTAACATCACTGTTTTAAACATCTCATGCTCCTCAGGACTGAATCCAAATGAAATGAGATGAGATGGGAGGACACAAGAGATGCAGGGGGAGCAGTCCTGACCCAGAAGTGTTCACATTCAGAAAGGCACCTGAGCAAGCACCCCAACCAAGCCTATTTCCAGGTGGTGACACAAGCCAGAGGTGAGGCTGTGTAGCATGTGATGAGGAAGTTTGATGGCAGACATTAAACAGAGGGCGTAAACTAGAGAGCAATTAAAAGGGAAAGGCAGGAAATTTGCAGCTCTGTAATTAACGCCAGCGAGAAGTCAGAACAGAGGGTGACATCACTACAGCTAATTACAACTAGAGGGAAGGGTAGGACTAATCGTTATCCTGACCCTGTGATCCATATCTGACTTGCTCCAATTATGCTGGCCAGATTTCCCAGGAAAAGAGTGTTTCCCATGCTCAGAGGCATGTTTCTGGGTCTGTTCGTGCCAAGCACGTGTGAGGTCAGATTCCCACATATTTCACATGGATGATAAAAAAGTAAAGTAGTTAGGAGTGAGCCTGGATACATCACAGGTCTGCCCATGGCTGTTGGAGCAGAACACCCAGACCATTAAGGCTTCTGCTGTAAGATCCTGTAAGGCACTAAGGAGCAGCCAGGCCTGACCCCTCTTCCCCGTCCTGCTTTTAACTGCCCAAATCCCTTTTTCCACACCCACCCCAGAGCTGGCATTACTCCAGTAGCTAGAAATAAGCGGACATCTGGCACCAAATGTGAGCAAAGCACTTCTGCACTCCTTGTGCCAAGACAATTCTCCCCAAGCTGTCACCATCGGTGGCCTGGAATCTGCTGTTTCCACATCCCCACACAGGATGGATGGCAGGGCTCTACAGCTCATTGCCATTGCTGGGTAGATGGGTCTCTCAGAGCAACAAACATCAGAAAAAGCAGGAATTGCTTAAGGAAGGTCTGCTCTCATCTGCCAGCAAGGCCTGGGAAGACACTATTGATACATCTTGTCCAGATGCGATCAGTGTACTGGGATGGGCCCATGAAAGGAGCTCTGTTTCACCATAGAAAAAAGTCAAAGGTAGGTCCCCTGCTGAAAAACAATTGTTGTAGTGCTGCACAAGGTCACTAAGACTTCAGGGTACCAAATTTTCAGCCAAGGGCTTCTGCTGCCCCATTCAGCCATTGCAGCTGATCCTCGCAACCTGTTTAACCCCCTGTCTTGGCAGCATTTGGCTCTCCCACTGCCATGCAAAAGGATACAAAAATGTTGACAAGTGGTCTGCAGAAATGCAACACTACAGCAAAAAATCCCTCTGCAATAGGAACCGAAACAAGGCAGTCAGCATACTGTAACTTGTCCCTCCACCACCCTGGAGACACGCATCCACTCTGCCATGTAAAGGAAACGATTTGCAAAGTTGTTTCAGAGAAATGGCACATCAGTAGTGGGAGCTGTCAGTTCCAAGGAAAACTAAATGAGGTTAGAGGTTAATCAGCTTTTACAGAAAAGCTATATCCAGAGGAAAGGGAAGGGGAAGTTGCATGGTCGTGGTTTTATTAAGAAGATTGTTCTTCACAGAAAATGTGATGTTAGTATCTGCAGCCACTATTTTGGCACTGCACAAAAGAAACAAGCTCAATGCAGAAGCAGAGGTTTCTGATTAATTCTTCAGGACGAATTGGGTGCAGCAAGTTAAACCTGACAGCATAAAGAAAGAAAAACTACCTTACAGGACTCTGCTTTGTGTCTCTATATTGTGTCTCTATTGTGTCTCTTTTGGTGTTAGTAACACAACAAAATAATTTTAAAACTACTTTCTAAATCTGTGTATACACAGTACTCCATAAAACCTGCCAAAAATATTTAAATATTTTATAATATTTTTAAAATATTAATATATTAAAACATTGTCAGAGACCCCACATATCTCTAAGTCAGTGAAAACTTCTTGGTAGCATTTAGATATTCTTCAATTATGTTACAAAGATTAAAAACACAACAGAAATCTACAGAATGGCTTCAAAGTAAGACATCAGTCAGTTTATACAGAAAACCATGCTAATAGACCTGTAACACCTGTTTGTCTGCAAAGGTTCATTACAAATTCCTTTTAAAATCTTTCTCACATCCTCCTTCCCTTTCCCTATCCTAGTTTTCACAAGACCGTAGGAATCCCCTGAACGAAGGGGGAGCTCACAGTCCAGTAGCATGCAATAGTCAATCAGTTCTAAGGGTATTAAAGCACAGTGCTCCCATGCAGAGATAAGCAATGGTTTAGAAAAATATCTGAGCAGTCCCAAACATCAAGATGATTTCACACCCCGATGGAAAATATGCAGGCTAATACTGCAGCAGTCATTATGCCATTCAGCATACAGTCCTGCTAAAATCCACAGAAGAATACAGCTACATTCCTTCATAGGATTAGAAGACTGATCCATATACCACTGAAACCAATACGATTTTTTCCATTAAGTGAGAACTGGATTGGATCCTATAAAACATTTACTCTGTGAGCTTTCAGGAGACAGGAAGGCGCAGAACAGCTACACAGTCAATGCTGAGGTGCACAAGCATGCCAGCAATTTGTAACACACATGGCAGTGTGTGCTTATGTTCTTTCCTACTGGATGGGAAGGACTGATTACAGAATTGGATAAGCAATGAAGTTACATACCTGGGCATTGCAAATAATAAATATGTATGAATAAATAAATGAACTCATGACTAGCTAGGGAATAAAGCTGAGTTAAAATGAGTAGCATCTCTTTTGCATGTGCCAGAAAGGCAGGCAAGCAAGGGCTTGGAAAAAAAAGAGGTGCATGCATCAGAAAGAAAACTGGAATCAAACCCCAGCAACATTAGTGTGCTGTGTAAAGAGCTGGTAGGAGGAAAAAAGCTGGCACCAAACATTGTCAGGATGCCTTTGTCCAGGCCAAAAGGTACCCAACTGAAGCAGATAACAGGTCACAGACCAGTGTTTCCAACATGGGAAGTCTCTCTCCACCGTGAAGTTTTGCATGATGGACACCAAAGTCTGAACTCCCTGCTATGAAGAAGCCACTTCAACAGATCCAAAGCATCTAATGAATGGCTGGTGCTATTCCTGTCTGCTAAGAATATCAGATAAACTTGATGCAAAGCAATTAGCAGAGGTGATAGTGGGTGGAGGAGGGAAAGGTAGAAAAACACACAATCAATCAGGCCAACAAACTAAAAGCCGTTCATGTTTGGTCATAACATTTGTTCCAGCAAGACAAACTTTGTGAATCACATGTTTTGGACTAAAATCCTTAAGAAAGCCTGTATCCCACAGACTCCTACAGAGCACATCCCTAGCTGGTCCCAGAGAGAAGGACCTGTGGTATACAAGCCACCCAGCCAGACACTACTCAAACACTAAGCAGCATCACCTTCCCACTAGCAAAACTCGAGTTTCGTATTCAGGACCCTTGAAAAGAGGGCCTAAAAAGGGGGTTGGATAATATACCTTATATTCCACTGTTCTAAGTGAGGGTAGTATAAGATGCGATAAAACGGATGCATTTATCTCTTTAACATTTATCTTTTTAACATACTTTGAGATCTTTGTAATCCAAGTGCCAGAGACAAGGGCTCAGCAAATGAAGGAGGAATGAGAAGGCATCATGCTGCAAAATACAATGGCGGGCACATCAGAGAAGCTCACACAGGTGAAAAAAGCAAAACAGCTGATCTGTCTGCACAACTGAACTGCTGTGCCATTTATTTTTAAACACCTTCATTGCTCATGATACTTGTGTCTGCCTTTCCTCTCTCACCCACACTGGAGCAGCTGCCCTACTTGTGCGCAAAGGGAACTTCTAAGCCCTGGTGCTCATTAGGATGATGCCTCATGCAAGCAGGCTCTGACTGGGACACCTGTGTGACAAGTCTCTGAGCAAAAGGCAAAAACGACAGGGATGGAAGAGAGATTGTGACAAAGCAACAGCCAGTGTTCGACAACAGTAGAAAAACAACCCTGGGTCAGTTCATCTACCACAGACTGTGTGACAGTGACAAGGAGTAGAAACTCCAGGGAAAAGTGTAAAAAGGCAGATTGCCTACAGCAATACCTCCTCTGATACACCTTCCCCAGCGTTCAGCAGTGTGTGGCTTAGAGGTTTCTGCATGTGGACTTGTAAATGCTAAATAGCCACTGACAGACAAATTCTCTATGAATCTGCACAACTCCTTTTAAGCCCGTTTGTATTTTGGCCTTGATGTGCCACGAGGCAACAAGCTCCATGCTGTAACTATAGGTCACGGGAAATGCTTGCATTTCAATGGCCACCTGGTAAGTTTATTGGTGTTTTTATCTCTACCTGTAATTCTTCTGCAGCTTGGAAAAAAAACACAATTCATATCATAATTATCCTTTCCAATTCCCTCACTGCCATTCCTATCAGGGGAAAGAGGAGGTTAGCACAAAGAGAAGACGCTTCTTAAAATGCAGTAGCAAATGCCACGGGTCAGGAGTTCATTTTTTTAAGCTCCTTCTTTCCTAGAGTGTTGCCTCAACAGCTTGGGCCACTCCATGGCTGCTTTAGAAGGAAGAGAGAGATTATCTTCTGGCCCAGGACTGATGATCAAAAAAACCCAGCTTCTCTACCAGCCAATGACAGGTCTGGGCAGAGCACTTACAGAAGTGGTATCAGTATTATTAGTCCAAACAAATCCTGCAGCATAAAGGAGAATGGGGCAAAGTGATGAAGGCACCAGGGCAGATGCATCCCTGCTAGCACTGCTGGCTAATAAATCCTGCTCGAGGGGAAAGAATTGACAAACTGAATCTGTCTGGTTTGTGCACTGCTAAATTAATGCTGATATATGAGAGATTAGTAAAAAGAGCTGTAATAGAGGAATGCTGTCAGGATGAAAGGGAAGATATGGGGATTTGTTAGCAAAAAAACACTTTCTCTGTCCATCCCACCTTACAGATAGCTACGCACCAGTCAGACTAGAGCTACAACCTCAGAGCAGAAGCAACTGTCTACTGAGCCCACCACCCTGCCTGTAAAACCAGCTGCCTGGCTGTTTCAGGAGAGGATGCAAGACCCTGAGGTTTCTTCTAACTGTACTACCCCAAGACAGCAGAAAAGCATTATTCCTTGCAGCCTGTGGGGTGGCACTCCTCAGAGCCTGCCTCTGTCCTGGACCCCAGACAGCCTGACAGCAGCACTGAGCATCAACATCATCCCAAGCAGGGCCTGAGAGCTCTGTGGTTTCCTACACAGTGGCTGGAACCTTATGCTTTGTGGACGACAGCAGCCATGTTCCTCATGTTCCTGAGGAACCATCTGACATGAGTCTCACTGGGAATCTGGGTGCAAGCTCCCAAGGGTGGGCTCTGCCCCCAGCTAGAGAGAAATCTGTAGGCAATAATCTGCACAGTAATAGGGCATTCATAACATTTTTTTTTCTTGAAGCAGAATCATAGATTTAAGGCTCATTTCTCAGAGTCCATTTCCCTGTCTCTCGACCAAGTCTACCTGCACTGCACTTTCGTTCTGCACTCTATCTGTTCCTTGAATAGCTCAGGCCAAGCAAAGGGAAGCAATTCCAGAAACAACTCTAGACTCAACACAACTCTCAAATCAGTAATAACCCATCCTCTGCACAGAGCTAGTCAAATTGCAATCAGAGTGCTGAGATGTCCCTCTGTCAGTAACACCTCGACTAATGTGAACTCCAAACTTACACCTGAGAGCACACCAAGCCTTATGGAATGGTTTCAGATCCCCGCCTTCAGCCTGCTGGACTGTGGCAAGGCCAGACAGTGGCTCCCAGGACACTGTTGCAACCTTTTGCTCCTCCTAGCAGCACCACAAGGGTCTGCACCAAACTCTGTCTCGAGAAGCAGAGTGAAGAGAGAGTGGTGTTGCACAGAGATTTCATTTCCATGAAGCCAATAGCATTGTGGGTTATTAGAAGCAATTTTTCCATCAGGCCCAAAGCTAGCACTCCAAGAAAAGGATGAAGGAGAACAATACTTCACAGGTTCTGTTTCCCAGCTTTTCCTTTCAAGCGTCCCCTAAGTCCCAGCACACAGTGGAGTCCATACTTACTAGTGTTGCATATGTATCTTAATTACTGACTTAATACTAGTTAAGGACTGACAGAGAAAAGAAAGAAGCCTGGCTTGTTCCAAGACAAACTTCCAGTACAGCTTGCATTCCTGGTGTTCCTGTCAACTTAGAAGACCCCCACATGACCTGCTAACCAAATCCATGGCAGGTCTTTCTCTGTCTCTGGGATAGAATATAGCATGCTGTAGAATCATGTTGCACAATGTTTGTGTTGCTAGAAAAGCTGCTTTAGTGAAGGAGATAAAATAATTTATTCAGGCTACCTCACAGTGTAAAAACCTCTTTTCTATGAAGGCAACTGGGCAGTATTGCAGCCTCTGCTAGGCAGTGTTGTAACCTCCTCTAAATAAGGTCGTAAGGTCTGTTCCTATCTAGTGCCCTGACAGATGAGTAAAATTGGCTGGTTTACATTTTCATGTTCACATTTGCTCCAGATAAGCAATGTGTTTCAAGGACAAGGAGAGCTCCTTATGTTAGCACATATCAAATCTTTCCCAGACATCCCATTAAAGTCTATCAGCCTAAATTCCTACTCAGTGGGTAGACACAAGTATCCCTTTTTATCCAATCTGTGTTCTTTGCTCTGCTCTATTTTCTACCTCTGTTATAACTAAAACTAATCCAGCCTAGGGAATGTGCTGCAACGTATCACTGAGAGATCTGCCACTCCCTTTTAACCACCTTAATGCATTTATTATAAAGGAACTTACTTTGACCTTCATTTCCTTCCTTCCTGCTTGTCTCTGCTTATGGCTTTGCGCTGAAACCAAGCAAACATACTGCTAGAGTAGCCACCTGCATAATCAGATCAGCTTGTGGTACTATCACATATTTAATGACAGAGCAGCTCCATCCCTGACCTCGTGAGGTTTCCTTGCAGCATCATTCTCCCACTCAGCTGCTCACTTCACCCACAGACTGGTACACATATGCTGATTTTGAGGGCTGCCTCCCATCAGTTACATCCTTGGCTTTGTGTTCCTCCCCCTTGATGAGCTCTTGTATGTATTACACCGTTTTGTGTTGGTATCAAGCAGTCTTCTGTTGTTTAGAGGCATTTGTTGCCTCCTCTGGAGCTTAATGAAATATGAGTGCTGGGTTTTCCCTCCTATTCCTCTTGCTAAGGGTGAATCTGTCTCCAAAGGCTCTTCCCAGAACCTCAAGATGGTATTTTTGTTTTCAATCCTGCACTCAGAGGGCCCCTGAGGTGTGGGACAATTGTGCCTACTAAGGACACTGTGTTTAACACCTTAGCAGTCTCCATTGCCTAATACTTCAAGCGATTAATTCTGGAACAAATTCTCATCTTGCCTGTTGCTTTGCCAGCCTCACTTGCCTCTCTTCTGTCACTGTTTGGCCTCACATTTTTTTTTCCAGGCCACTGCAGCAGCTTAGTCCTGCTACATTGCTCAACTTCATAGGTCACACTATTTGCACTGTTATATTGTGGTGCTGTCTCTTCCCTTCACATTATGTCACCTGCTACAGTTTAGGAGGCGTTTTGGGAGCTCCTGTACTCCTTTCTCACCTCTGTAACATAAAATGCCTGTCCCTATGGTTTATAGCCACAAATTAGAGAATCCCATCACTTTAAATCACACCATCACACTCCAGTGCCACCTGTAATATCAAAGTCCCTACTTCTCCTCCACTGGGGGGGTTCATCAAACTTGCACCTTGGGAGAGAAACTGAAAGGCCAGAGAGATTTCTGACTTTTTTGTAAGGCTGTATGAGAATTTTTTCAGGGACTATGTATCTGCAGCTCTCAGCTGTGCTGAGAGCCATAATCACTAGGCATGCATTCACAAAGAAGACATCAGCTGTTTCACTCAGTACCCTGGAACTCAGCTCTCATCCTGAATGCCTCTGCTCAGCCCAGCCTTGGTTTCCATCCCGTTCACTAATACAGAGATACCTCTGTGTCCACCACACCCCTAAGAGACTTTTCCTGTCCAACCCAGTCAGCTTCACAAATACCTACCGGCTGGCTTCTGGCTCACAATTTTCACATCATTGCACAAAGTCATCTTTCTTCTCTCTAGCAGCTGCCTGCTTGTTACTTTTGGTTAAGGCAGAACCATTCCCACTCTGAACAAACACCCCAGTTTTATAGACTGTATACTGCCTCCCAGATGGCCATTTCTCTGACGGCTCCTCACTAGCTATGCAGAATGTCATGGAAGGACACATAGGAGACTCGAAATCCACAACTTAAGAATGCCCCTTACCAGTGCCAGCGGGTGCCACAACCATTGGTTTACGCCTTAAGACACTTCTGAGGGCCTGGGAAAACTCTTAAGGGACCATCTGCCCCTGTGTTCTGTGGCTGAGCTCATAAAAGGGTTGTCAGCCACATTTTATTAGTTTGAGATCAATGTATCACCTCCTTGGCATTTTTTAACACGCTGGTTACTACACAGCTTTTGTTTCCAGATATGATACTTGGAGGGAAACCTAATATTCCTGCCTGCACCTGCTAACACAACAGGGGGACTCTGAAGCAGTAGGTGTGTGCAACCTTACACCAACCATCCCGGGCCCAACGTAAAGCACAATACACCAAGCCAGGAGCAGGGGCACTTAAACCCATTAGAGTGGTCCTCGCTGTGACTAAGCAGCACAATGAGATTAGGCAGGAGGAGCAGGGGGATGGGGAGGACCCCGCAGCCCTGTGCTTACAGCCACATGATTTTAAATTGTATACGTAACAAGAACAAAACGTGGATGGGAGGTGGGCATGCTTTGGGCCTAGGGGACAAGATAATTCTGCTTTTTTGACAGGGCTTTTGTTTAGTTTGCTGCAGCCCAGACTGTGGTTGTATACTGGCAGTGAAGGGCTGATCCAGGAGAGGAGAGAGCAGCATCTGGGTCAGTACAGAGGAGGCACCTACCCTGAGGCAGCGAGAGTGTGGCTACCAAGGAGATTCGCCTTCTTTTTGAAAGGGGCACAAAGGGATTCTGAGTCTCCTAGATTTAAATCCTGGCAGAGGTCAGTGCCAGCTTCTTTTCAACATCCCCTAAGAAGGTCAACATGATAAAAGCTCACCCCCTCCGTACTCAACAATCAGCGATTAGCAACCACTTGAACAGCAGCAAGAGGTTCTCCTCCTCTCCCGGAGTTTTGTTACCCAGCAAATCTGTGAGTGGGTTCAAAGGAACAGATGTCTTCATTGTGCCTTCCCTCTCCTTTTGCTCACAGGAAGAGGTGGGGCAGAGAGAAATTAATTTCCTCCAAATTGTGTTTTTAGCCTACTGTATCCTCTCCAGTATTCAATGGTCACAAATCTAGGGAGGGAACCACAAACTTGTGATACTGCATCAAGTTATTCAGAGCGCAAGTGACTAAAAACTTCTAGACTTTGAATACACAAAACAGCCTCTTTATCCGATTAGCACCCACACTTCCATTTAAAATCTTTGTGGTAGAAGTAATTAAAAGCTTGGTAAATACATTTTACTTCATCCTTGCATCCACCCAGGCTTGAGTTTGTGTTTCCTGGGTGGTTTTTAATCTACCAAGACACACCTCAGTCTGCAGTACGCATCATTTTACTGTTTAGCACCAAAGTATCCATGCAGTTCTGAATGAAATTCAAGAGACCATTAAGTACTCTATCCTTAAAGAGAATTCGGTAGCAACACAAAAGTGCTATTAACCCAGCCTTTTCTGCAAGCTTTTCTGCCAGCATTGCCAAAAAGTGCAAGAGATGCAAATCATGACTAGCAAAGCATTGCCATTGAAACCCTGAAGCATGAGCCCAGTCTATTTGCCACTTGGTACTGCCTTTTGCTCAGACACCAGCAAAGGTAGCAAAGAGCCTTCCTGGCGAAACCTACAAGCATCTTGGTAAGATTTTGCTGACAGTCTGCCTTTACTAACTTGAAAGGACATCAAGCCTCCCGCTTTGAAAGCACCAGCCCCTACACTTTGAGCTGCATGAAAATCTTCAGTGGCTGGGTAGAGAACAGAAGACACAACATCAAACACAAGAGAAACCAGTGAGGCACAGCTGGGACCCCAATTGCCTTCTTTAATAATTACACAGAAAGAGGCAAGCCAGGCTGTGCAAGCACTGCCCTCTCCCCAAGCAGCTGGACTCTACAGGCACGGAGCATGGGGAGCACCACCCACTGTTTAAAGGACCACCATCTCCCCTGAATCATCAAGGTTACATCCCGTAGCATGCAGTAGCCCAAACATCTCATACTTGACCTCTCCCAAATTGCCAAGAGATGTACCCGGGGTATTGAGTAGAGACTGCTTTTTCAGCAGCTCTGCTCACTGGCACAGGAAATCTGATTTCTGGACTACAGTCCAGAACCAAGCAACAATAAAGAGATAACCCGATTTCTAATGGAAAGCAGGTAGGGCTATGGAACCATAGAGAGAGCTCCGACAGGACAGATACTGAGAGGAGTTGTGCCAAGGTGCAAACAGCTTTCCCATGGGAACAGAATGACAACCCTGCACTTCTCATCTCCACCCCCTCCTGACTCAGCAGTTGCAGAAACAAACCACAGCTCTTCCTATAGTTAGTTCCTTTTAGTGAGGCACAATGTAGTATAGATTTCAGCAGAAGATTCTGATAGATTTTAGGTTTTTCTGGGAACAGGGAGGGGAGACAATACCACACACACACACACAACATCCACAGACGTTTCTTCCTGTTGAGGTACCCATGAGTGAGGCCACCAGCACCTCATGTTCTGGCTGTTGGATGCAGCTGGTACCCTGCCATCGTTCTGTGTAAATGTGACTTCTGACAGTCACAGACACAGCACTGTAGACTCCACATTCTCCGGTGCCATACCTTGCTATTCTGTATTCACCAGAAATGCCCTCTGTGCAGTAAAAAATGTCTGGTTCAGCTGTTCATCAGTCAAACGTAATACTTCCCTGTTACGGGTTACAAAACAGCCAGTTTCTGCTCTTTGGGCTGGATTCCCCAGGCATCAACAGCAGCACACTTCACTTGGACTTCACCCATGTATAAAAGTTTAACCTGATTTAGGGTTAAAGTGCTCTGATTTACAACTTCAGCAGTAAAGTCCAAAGAGCTGTGCTGTAAGACACATGGACTGAATTTGACCAAGCACTTCTGCTTACTCCTTGAACTTCTCAGGCTACAAATAAGCAAAACTTAAACAAATGAATGTGCTTTTACCAGGCTAGACTTTCAGGCAGTTGCCCAGTCCCAACTCTGGCATGAGTCTGTGTACCCATCTAGCCTCAAAAAAAGCTTACTCCAGTGGATTTCTGGGAGACTGCCAAGTGTGACTGCAAAGGGGAAAAGAGGTGAGCTAATCACATTCCTATTTTTGAAAACAGAATTTCCTCCATCTCAGCAGAAGGTAGAAAGAAATACATTTGGCCAAAAAGGACCCCAGTGATCTTTATACTGAGAGTATTTGACAACAAGGGAACACTTGGAGTAGGAGAAGCAGTGTGTAATTTGGGCACAGGCTGTGTGTAAGCACCTCCACATATTAACCAAGGCTATTGCAATCACATTTCTGTATTCCTGGTCTGGGAGCACCCAGTTCTGGACACACATCTCCAGTGTCTCCCTGGCCTCATGGCACAAAACCTCAGTGTCCACCCCTCATCCTATCACTCTGTTAGACCTATGCTAGCTCAAAAGGAACTGTACCTGACATGCTGCAGTTACAGACACAGATGGCAGAGCCAGCGCAGCATTTCTACAAGTTACTCATTTTCTCAACCTGACAGACAGCTGAGAGTTCTGGATGTTGTTTTGGAACCAGTTTTAGCTGAATCATCTAGTAATATAAACCACATCTGTTCCACACACATGATCTGGAAAGCATCTTTTCTTCAGCAATTTCACAGGAGGAGAAGGTAAAATGGATAGCAGCTTGGCTTGTGGTCTTGAGTGCACAGCAGATCCAGGGAATCAGCTCTTTAGTCCAGGCTGCAAAAGGGAAATCAAAACAGTTTATTCTCCGCAACTCACTAAACCAGCTCAATTATTGCTGGAGACAGTGAGCAAGGCCCTGCCAAGCTCCTCAAGAGGGGAGTTTCCAGAAACAAGTAAGACAAACACTGATAAGACAATCAGCAAGGATCTCTGCTGAGATACAAAGAGGAGCAATCAAAAAACCAAGCAACTGCAAACAGTCCAGTAAATGGTTAAAACAACCCAATGAAAGTGAAAGTTAATAAGGTGGCAGAAGGCAGAGGACTACTGAAAATGCTCTGCTACTTATATCCTAAAAACATCTTCAAAGCAAAGATCACAGTTTTCCATTAATCTTTGCACAGACTTGAGTACTATAGGGCTCTGTCCCCAACCAAGATCTTCCAGAGGTACCAGCACTGTAAACCAAAAGCCTCTGTTTCACCACAAAACACTAGTTTAAGTATTACTGCCAACCGTTAACCTGACACTTGTGGGATGGCTTTGCTGGATGTGTATCAGGTGAAACAGTACTGCTGGTTCATTGCCTGCCAAGACCACACCAGATAGTGTCGGTCCCTCTCTGGCTGCAGCATCAGGAGCAACATGAAAATGTCATAGACTCATAGAATTGTTTAGGTTGGAAAGGACCTTTAAGATCACTGAGTCCAACCATTAACCTAACTCTACTAGCCTAGCTCTACCCAGCCCACTGCTAAAACATGTCCCTAAGCACCAGAACATCTTTCTGGGGCAGAAATCATG
Organism: Aegotheles bennettii; assembly: GCA_013398125.1. Taxonomy (NCBI): domain Eukaryota; kingdom Metazoa; phylum Chordata; class Aves; order Caprimulgiformes; family Aegothelidae; genus Aegotheles; species Aegotheles bennettii. The sequence goes on along the minus strand of VZRW01011205.1, from coordinate 79,799 downwards.
GCCCTAAGTACCAGAACATCCTTCTGGAGCAGAAATCTTTGGTAGCAAGGCCAGTTATCACGTTGTCTCTTTTCTGAAGTCTGACATTTGGAAATCTGTCATGTACAACCTTGCCTGCAGTAACCATAAGGTGTATGCATCTCGTGATGTCCAGAGGAAAAGACTACGAGGTGGAGGAACTCAAGCTCCTTGCAGAGTGCTCAGTACCACCAGGCACAATATACAACTTCAGATCAGGATTAAGTTCTCAGCTCTTCAAAAGGCAGATTAAAACTCCCTGTTGCATTGGGACAGAAAGAGAAACAAAAAAAGATAGCTTTGCTCACTCACACCCCTCCTTAAAGAAAAGCTGCAAAGAGTTAAGTAGAGACTGACCATAGCTTAAGTTGTGTCCTCATCAACCTTGGCTGCATGCTTTCAATACCAATGAAGACAAGAGTTAGAAGAAAAATAAAGTGAGAACAGGCAGATAAGGGGATTTCGCAATGATAGAAGCCAAGCACTGCTATCTTATGCTGTCCTTGAACTGGGAAGTGAGAGATCTTTTCAAAGAGAGCACAAGTACAAAAGTGCTATGTCTAGGAGCATTTCAGGTTGCAAAGGCCACATTATGACCTGAATAATCAAAATTCCTCCTTCCATTTGCTTTTCTTCACCCTCCGCGAACACCATTTCAGTATCTCCCAGATCTGATCTTTCCTCATGGCAAGCTAGCACAAAGCAGGTGGTTTTTTTTACTTATAGAGTGCTAACATATAAAGAAAATTGAGCCACTCTGGACAGGAAACAAAATGTGCTGTAACTACAGTGGACAGAGTTATCAAAATTACCCCAAGAATGGTCTTAAAAACAAAACTGGGGAGGGGGAAGGGGTGTGGGAGAGCAAACACCTTTCTAGGCAATGAACATGACACCACAGTTGGCTTCATAGCTTCAAATGAGAATCTATAGTACCATTTTCAAGCTCAGTTCAAGGCAACGAAGTTTCACATTATGACAACTGTAGTGCCTTGGTCAGGCTCTCTGTTGTGGTCATCTGTCTTCTCAAGTCTTCCCTGTCATGTGCAGAGACTTCCGTTTGCCTCATTACTGAGAAAAGGGCACTTTACAAACCTAAAACCTGTCAAGAAATGCAGAAACCATTGCTACATTCACTATGGATCTTCCCTAGGAAGAACCTTGTATAAATCAAGATGCTGGGGACAGGAAAAGCTAAATCAAATACTGAAGAAGCTCTGTACATTGCACTGATTTAGAAGAGGGAAAGTCTAATCCCATCCTCAAAGACCACAGTGGAAATAACTGCATCAGAACGTGTGAAAGGACACAGACACTCTTCTGTTACAAATTGGAGCTAAACACAAAGCACCGGAAAACCGTGAACTCCCTCATTGTTTCCAAAAAATCTTCCTCTTTTGAATGTCTGCTGTTGTTAGTTCAAGATTCTTTATATAATGGGAGGAGCTAGAAACTAATTTTATTTTTTCTTTAAAAAGTAAAAAACCAAACCAACAACCCCCAAAAGCCTCCCAGCTTGCCCTCTCTCTAGAAATTAGGAATTCATACAAAGCATCCTTGACCGGACAAAATCACAGTTTAGAAGAATGCTACACAGCAGCAAAGAAAAGGTGGACAAAAAAAGAGTCTATGTGCACATTACATGCCTTATGATATGATGCCACACACATACCATGAATCACAGTCAATCAAATGTTTCCATCAGCTTGGCTTGTATATTTGTATCCAACCAGCGCTCACCAATTAGCCCTCCTTTCTAAATAGCTAAATACAATAGTTATTTATGGCTAGAGACATCTTGTTTCAAAATAACCCAATGCAAAATTTGCAACATTGAAATGAAACAACAAGATATTATTTTGCAAGTAATCCTGATGGTCTAGGAGATTAGCATTCCTGAATTATTATAATTTTATTATTGGAAAGAGAAGAGCTTTGCTTTTACAGAAAACAATCATCATGTGGTTTGGACAGAGAGTGATCACACCTCCAGATGGATGGAGAAAAAGAGGGAGGGAGGGATGGCAGACAGAGTGAAGCTTGCATGCAAACCCAACCCTGCCTATCAAATGAAAATAACTGGTGCATTTCCACTGCAGGCTGAGGCTGGACAAGTTAATATGCCTCTCCTTGGTCTGTGCAGACAGATGCCACCAGGGGAGATGAAGCTCTCCCTATGTGGCAGAACATGCTTGTGCTGTGTCAGTGTGGTAGCTCTGTCAGGTGTACATGGAGTTCAGGTGTTCACTGCACCTCACTACCAAAGAAGACTGTAGCCTGTGTGTGTATCTCACTTAGGAGTGCTTCTGGCAATTTACAGGTAAGGAAAATATGGGTGCTGGGAAAAACAGGTCATAAAAACCCAAGACTATTTAAATATAAAATAAAATGCAGCAAAATGCATTCTGTGGCCATGGTAAGTCCCTTAGGAATCATGAGACACTTCCTTACAGATTGCTGGTAAGTACAGACTATTTCTCCCACCCTTAGATAGCTAACAGGATCCAGCCTTCCCACCACTTAAAATTCAATACTGTAAGAGACTGCCGACTCCTCTGTATGTCGGAAGCAATGGGGGAAGCGAACAAAGCTGCTTTACTTTCCTTTAATCTTTCTCCCTTGTGTGCCTGCACCAGATGGTGCCGAGCTGCAGGTTTGAGGGAGATAATAAACCCAGAGGAAAAAAAAAATGGTAATATTAGGTTATAAAACAGCTGACCTTCAAATATGACGTCAGCTCCTGTTTAATTGATGGGACAGGTCCAGACAGACAGACGCCTGCACACTGGGATGTCCATATTCTGCATATTCCTTTCTAACACGGGAAGAAGCCATACGGCACTGTTATTAAAATGGTCTGTTCAAACTTTACAGGTGTGAGAATAAGCAGAGAGAAGTCAGAGTATCCATCTTGAGACAGGCAGACCCACTCGGGGAAAGCATTCTTGCTAAAAGTGGTTTTGCTTAAACCCCTGGTCCAGCCTCACCAGTCTCTAGTCTTGCTCTCCTCTCCCACTGCAAGCAAAATGAAACAATCCCAGAGTTAAAGAGCACAGATCTTCCAGAAAAGGAAAATTATCAAACACAAGATGGTTTTAAGCTTCTGGTTACTCTGGTCCAGAGCTTTGCTTCCAGCTGCCACCACAGCAAACACTGCTATGAACAGTGTTGAGGATGGGATATCCTGCTTCGGTCAAGCACAAGCTCTGGAAAACTCTGCTGCAGTGTGCTGTAAAATTTTGCAGCCTTTTTTGATATGCTGATCTCAAACATTTCCCACTGCCCTAGTGTTGGATGATGATTTTGTATGATGTCCAGCTTTGAGTTAAAGAAAGCAAAACATATTAAACAGTACTCCTGATGAAGAAAATGGAAGTCCTGTTGTAGGCTACTGTGAGGAAGATGGAGCAGTGTAAAATGCATGAGAACGGGAAGCCCTGGGTGATTCTCTGGCACCCCCACAAACACAGACAACACAGAAGAAGGCATCTCCCACTCCTTGGCAAGGAAGTCATTTGCCTGCTTGCCCCATCTTGCCTTTGCAGGTAGCTGAAAAGGACTTTAAGTCTATAAAGTGGTTTGAGAAACATTAGATTCTGTTTTAGTGCTTTTAGTGCTCTCCAATCAAAGGTGACAGACAACAGCCTCAGCTAGAAGAGTGCTGTTACAGTTTGAAAGGGGCAGGCAAAAAATCTTACTGGCTTTTGCTGCCAGGACCCAATGAATAAGGGGTGGAGTTTAGGCCCCTGTTGTGAAAAGGGGTCTGGGTGTCAGGTATCAGGTGTTAGTATTCCACCCATTTTCCTGCCACACTCTATAAAAGCCAGGAGGACTGGGGGCTTCGCTCTCTTGCCCTCGTGGTCTCTCCGGCTTCAGCCTGCTCTTGGAGTCAGTCTCCTCTCTGGGTCTCTCTCTCTCTGGCTCTTGGTCTCCTCTCTGCCTCGCTCCCTCATNCGGTCATCTGAGCTCGGGTTGTATATATTTGTGTATATGCATTTTCCCTTTTTCCCCACCTGTTACTCTTTCTCCCTGTGCCATTAAATTTGTTAGAGTTTTTAATTTCCAACCGGAGCCTGTTCTTCCTTACTCCCCTTCTAACTTTTCGGGCTGGGGGGTGGGGGGTGGGGTGATAGAAACAAAACTCTATCTGGTTTGTGGCTTGCCCTGGCCGTTTGCTAAACCAGCACAAGTGCACATCTCATGTCATACTCAAGGCAGCAGCCTGCATTGCACATGGAGTCAGAGGACTTTATGGCTATGTTTGCCCAGTCTCAAGGGAACTCTATACAGAGGCTCCCAGCAGCAAGGGACAAAGCCACACTGAGTGACAACACAGAACAGTTCAGCATTTATTAGACACGTACAAAAATAAAACAGCTTGCTGTAAGCAGCTCAGTGCTGAAACACTGAATTTCAGTTTTCTTGCTGCTTCAAAGATGCAAAGATGCTGCTTCAATCAAGGAGGAACAGAGCCAAGAGCAGAGTCCCCCAGTCACTGTGTCCCAGTGGAGTGACTGCACCCAGACACCAATACAAACATCTCTCGTTCACATCACAGCCGTACCAGGTCTGCCTGGCTCTGCTCTCTGGAGCCAGACAGATGCCTGGATGCTGGCCAGCATGCAGGTCCCTCACCAACAGCCCTGTGACTTGCTGTTGTCCTCAGAAACCAAATGTTGTCACAGGCTGCTGGACAGTGGAAATGTCTTCCTAGGAAGTCAGAAATTTTGCACAGAGCTTGGAACTGGGACAGCAGTGATTTAACATCTACCATGAAAAGCAGTTTAAAATTTAATGGCCAGAGCATAATAAATCCTATCCAGACTTCTTCAGATTGCAAGCTAGGCCATCAGCAGGGCAGAAATGGTTTTGCTGCAAGGAAATCAGGAACAATTTTAAGTGTATTTTGTAGAGAACACAAGCCCTGGATTGTCTCAAACCACAGCTTTCTCCAGCACCTAGATGAGAAGACACAGGGTCAGGAAAGGAGGTACTCAAGCAATGAGTATTTGCCAGTTAAAACAGATGGGATCAAAAAATGAGGAATAAGTCAGAATAATACTGAACTGTAGTACAAAACTGGAGCATTGCCCTCCTTGGTGCAGAACAGAACAGAAACAACCCTAAAAATAACCTTGTATTTTCCTCCAGGATTACACTGGGTTCTCATTTGGGTCCAGGTTACTTCTTATATTGCACTTAGCATCTCAAACAGCTTGAATCACTGCCCAGTTATCAAGCGCGGGGCACTGAATGCCTGCTTGTATAGGAACTTCATGCTGACAGAGTTTGGATGTGCCTCCGGGATGCACTGTTGGGATCTTTCAGGGATGCTGGTCACATGGTTGTTCTGCCACGCTGAGGATACAAATTGCTTTGCCTTCCCTTGTCAGCAGGTTTTCAAAGCAAATAGGAGGACCTTTTGCTATCTGCCAGAAGCAGAGACAGGGACTGACTATGGAGGGCATTCCTTCGCCTCTTGCTACCAAACCTGCTGGAAAACAAAAACACAGGCTCAGGCTGCCTTGATGTGCAGGACACACACACAGCTAAGACACTTATGACAAAGAGCTGTGGACAAAGCCAAGCACTTGGTGGGGCCTGTATGACCAGCCTAGTTCCTACCTTCTTCCCATATAGGTCAACCTCCAACATCCTCCAACAGGAACAATTCAAGTAGCTGGGGGCTGAAGATGGGGTTGTTTTAGCAGGGAGGGGACACCAAAAGACGGAGGTTCCCATCAGTGATACCAGCTCCATCCTCTCACAGACCTTCTCATTTTATCTCCTTAGATCAAATGCTCCTGTCTTTGGGGCAATACACCACTAACTACAGCCTCTTCAATATCCCAATCACTAAAGTTTTAATGCCCTAAAGACAAAGGGGTTGGGAAAGGGGATGGTAAAGAAAGAGGGGTGAAACTGCTGTGCCAGGGAAGGGAAGAGGCCTCTCCTCCAGCTCTTTGATGTTGGCTCCTGCTGTTCTAATGGAACCTTATCCAGGAAAATAAATCTTTAGTTAAAGAATGCTGCAAACAACTACAATAGGGCTTTATCATGGCAATACCAACCTCACTGCAGCTTCTAAAGCTCTTAGTTGAACAGAGGGTGAACAGCAGCAACCCCACACTGCATTCCTAAAATTCCCCAGCAGAGGCAGACGTGCCCAGAGAAGGCAGCTTAGCGGCTCAGGGGTTATTAGCTGAGAGTTCAGGTTCAGATGTGCCATGGGACAGAGGTCAGGACACGGATACAACTCCTTGTCTCTCCTGAGCTTTCATTTGAAAATCTTCAAGCATTCTCAGCATAGCACCCTCAGTGTCCTCCTTCCACCCACTATTGCACAAAGCGGTTTTTGCTTGTGTTCCTTGCATAGTTACAGCCTGAGTAAGTGCTGCAAGGTCCCTGGGGCTGGAGTGCAGGAGATCCACACTGCAGCAGCCCCCTGGGAGGTCTCATGAAAACAGCAGCAGCTTCCACCCTACCCCCCTTATAACCACTACATCAGCGGGAAGGAGGAGGGTAGTGTTAATGCAGCAGGAATCAACAAGCCTGCTTGTTTCTTATTCCAAAGCAAAGACAAAGGTGGGGTTTGTTCAGCTAGGCAGTACAGCCAAGCCTTGCAAGGAAGGCAGGAAAAAATGCGGATATTTTTTATTTTGGTTTGGACTGTGTCCCTTGAAACAGGAGTGGCACAGGAATATTTTATAAATAAAAGTAAAAAATCGGAAATGCAAAAGAAAAATATTTGTAAGTGCTCAACACCTGTTCAGTAACCCTGCTCCTCTGGAGACAAAGGGGACTGGGAGGAGGGGACAAAACAGGGGAAAAAATCCAATGCTTCAAGCTTATTTACCCCAGCTTTAGAACATAAAAGGGGTTCTGCTTCTGAGTTTTAGGGCAGAAGAGAAATGGAAACAAATATTTGTTTTTGGGGTATATTTTAGAAAAAATATGGCATATTAACACTAAAAAAGCAGAGTTGAAATGTATCAGGGAAGTCTGGACATAAACCAACAAAATACAAGAGTGAAAAAAGGTCCCTAAATTCCCTGTGCTTACAGCACAGGAACAAATATGTGAACACGAACTGTGAAGGTAGAGATTTAATTCCTATCTGACAAATCAGTTTGTTAGTCAAATCACACAACCCTTTTCAAACTTAATTTGCAGTGTTTTATAGGAACATTTTCAGCCTTAGACTCCAAGCTGTATTTGGCAGCTACAGTGCTAATAATAAACTGTTAAAATACCTTGCTCCTTCAGCTGACCAGCTCTCTTAAAATGTCTCGTGGCAGAAGCCGATGTGCTGTTTGACCAGGAAATTAGTTGTCTTGGAGACATCTTCACATACAAGAGCAGCTCAGTCAGTCACTTTGAGTGACACCACCTAGCAATCTGCACATTAACTTCAAACAGAAAATGAGGATATCAAACCCACTGAAAGAGAAATCATCACCTGCAAGAAACATGCTGTTCTTTTCCCATGCACTGTTAGCTGAAGGGAAAGCAGTAGCAAGATGAGAGTTTTGATCTCAAAATGCGCTGCTACCTCCCTGCATAATTAGGTCACTGAGAGGCTAATGGTGTTCATACAACCATTTATATGAAAATTATAATCTATGCTGTTCTTTCAGAACCAGTTTCAGGTCAAACCTGCAGGCATCACTTCTAAAAAATAAAGTTACCAAAGGTTGGACAAAGAGGCAATCCAGAAGTGCCACCACCTAGTTATAACTAAACTTCATGGATCAGAAAGAGGATTATAACTACAAAGCATGTGGGCAGCTCTACAGCACCAGATGCCAGCCTACAAAGACTACCAAATAGTTATTTCCAAGGCAAACCACTAGGTTATGTGACTTGATATCAAAAGATGCTTATCTTCTAGTCACCGTAATGGAATGCTAAGAAGAGATGTTATTCTTGCAAATATAAAGTAGAACCAGTCCTGCCTGGCACAAAGATACAGACCGAGATGCATCAAACTTCCTCTCACCAGCTCTACACACATACATAAAACGCCAAGGCAGAAAGTGAGTAAAATGCCAGACAAATTAGATTCATGCCAATGCATGCACTATGTGCCATGTTTGGGATTTAGGATTATGAACAATACCACATAATGCCTTTAATTGCCCTCAAAACACATCTATTACCTGACAATAGGCCTTCTGTTGGGCCTTCTGCCTGAAAAGACAGACTGGTGCTCTAGCAGGTGTTGGATCTAGTGAAACATGGACCAAAGCCATCCACCAAGCACCCTCAATTTTCCTCAGCACATGGTCTGATGATCCAACATAGTCAGAACTGACAGCTGCTTATTTTCTTCCTTAGCCTTGAGGTCCACTGGAGATGGTATTCCCCAAGGCCTTATGCAAGCACAGAAAGATGCACTCAATGCATCAACATCTTTGCTAACTCAATAGCTTCTGAAACCACAATTCTGTTAGCGTGGGTCTGTATATTTGTGGCACAGAACGTACAGGCAAGTTTCCTGCATAGTTTTTCTTAATAGTACCACATATGACATGAGAGTAGTCCAATTCCCATGCAAACAGGGGTACATGCAAAGGCTTAAAAACTTCAGGAAGAAAGACACTGTCCCTGTATAGAACATTCCTGCCAACAGCTCCAGTTAAGGGGAAAAAGAAAAGCCTTGTCCCAGCTGTAATGAAAGGTTCCCCTGGGCTGCAAGAAGAGTAGCTTTGCTCACAGAATATTTGCATCTTGGCTGAATTAGTTTGTGTGTTGAACACTCTGAAAATTGTGAAGTGGCATATAAATGCTAAGGATTGTTATTTATTATTGTCTTGGTGCACAACAGCGGAAACTAGTACCATTTACAGACACGAATTAAGAACAACAGGAGGTCTATCAACATGCTGTGGGTCTGGGGATTTTGTTCATTTGTCTCCCCACCTCCTGTCTCCCTCAGACAGAAATCTCTTCCATAGGACCCCTACAGTCCTTGCCAAGCAGGGCTGGCCTTGGCTCAGTGACGCCTGTCACTGTGGAACAGCTCTGCCAGGAGGGGTAAGATCTCCACCTGTAAACCCAGGTTACATCACTTCTCAACAGCACTGTCCTACACTCCAAAGCACTGTAACCACTGCCCTTGAACAGCAAATATTTTCCACTTTAATTATTTATTTGGGGCAAAGTAAGACTGAATATATAATAAAATAAAGGCACACAGATGTTTCAATGTAAAGAAAGGGTTAGCTAAAAAAGCTGAGAACTCAAAGTGACATACACTAGCACAGTCATTCATATACACAAGCGATGTCTTACAAGACTGGCCTCAGTGTAAGAACAGATTTTTAGACACCGATTTCTTTATCTGCATTGTTAAGAAGCAGCTGAGATAAAAAGATGATTCTAAACCTCCCGTCTGCAGCTTGGGTGAAGGAGTGAGAGGGATTGTCTAGATTTTAAAGTAACTCGGGAGTACCCTGTGTTTCCAGAACCAGAATTTAGGCTTAAGAAGATCAAAATAAATTTTTTTTAACTTTGATTTTCCAGATTAACTTGTAACTTAACCCTGCAGCTCCAATAATATGCAAATAGTTTTGTTAAGTGTTTACATAGCACATATTAATTCCTCCTCAAGATAACTGCACAGACATAGTCATTCTTTGATATTACAAGCCTGTGTCAGAGTAGTTATTTTCAATATAACATTGCTGCCTCAACTGCATGCTTTGCACATTCACAAAATTCACAGGCTATTGGGAAAAACTGGGGGTACAGGGTCAAGTTTCACAGACAACTTAGCACATAAAACAAGCCTCTGACAGATGCTGAGACAAATTGTAATAGCTCTTTTTTCTCAACACTGCACTTAGATGTGCATTACAGCTTGCACGTTGAAAAAAACCCCACCCAGACATTTAATTCAGAAGGTGCAGCTAGTTCAGAAGCTTGCTGCACTTGCAGAGAGACTTGCATTCCTCTTATTTTCCTCGAGTTACTGATTGCTTAGCACATGCTTGCCCTACTGTCTATGAAATACAGACATTTCAGCAACTCAGGCTTTGAGGGCCTAATATCAAGGGGACAATATCAATACCTGATCTGCCATTCAACACACCGCATGCAACTTTCAAAAGGCAAATTTCAGAGACAGAAGGCAACAGAGCCCCTGAAGTGTTGTTACAGCAACATTCCCTCCTCTATTTGCAGAGCTGCAAATTGTTTTATGACTACCATTCAAACAAAAGTTTAAAATAAACAGCAACTCACTGTCCATGCTGGAACAGAAGCAGACTCTGCTGGTTGTATCACAAGGAATAACCACTGGAGAGTGGCTGTACCCAGGCTTCAGAATCATGTATTACAAAAAGCAGTAGGTTTAGGCACCACACCGCTCTTAATGCTAGCAAGGAAGAAGTGTATTTAAGAAGGAGATTAGGGCATTTTCCCCCTCCTCCCAGGACAAGTCTTATTTCATTTGAATGCAGTCAGTTAGCTCCTTTGTTTGCACTCAGCTCCAGACTCCTCAGCGCACCAGGCAATGCTGTACAATCACATTCATGAGTGCCAATGTACAAAAAAATTTTACACGAATTGGTCACAAAGTACCTAGAAGGGCTTGCAAGCTCCTGCAAAATGCCCTCTAGAACAGATTCCTGCTGCACTGAGCTAGGGACAGAGATTAGAGTTATCAGCTTTGACACTCAGCAGGAATGTGTCACAAAGGATTAAATGTGTCACAAAGGATGGTCACNGAAATCATTATATCATGAATTGTCAGCAAACGTAGCTTTCCTGCTGTTCTACCACTAAGTTATACATTAATTAGTGAGGTACAAAACAAACATGAAATATCTCCAAGCATCAGGCCCAGACAGAGCTATTAGCGCAGGATTCACTTCCAAGAGGAGTCACTCAAAGCATCACCAACTCTTCAAGAGATCCATTTAAATGCAAAAAGTGGAAGTGCTGAAGGGGAAAGCACAGAAGCTAATTGCGGAGTTTGTCTTAGCATTTTTGATAGCTGTTTAATACAACTCCTTCCTCACAACCTCAGCATTAACATTTTCTAATCAAGGTCATATATGTACCACTGAATAAAAAAATCCTTCCTTGAGAGAGGTGTAGAGTAAATCCTACAACAGGAACAGGAAAGCTGAGATAAAATACTTTATAACAGAAAAAGCACATGGCCTAACAGACTATGCAGTAAAATAAGAACTGAATTTGTTATTTCTAGATGCAACTGCAAGTGTTTCCTACTGCTCAGGAGTTCTGGACCAAATCTTTTATGAACTCTTACTCCGTCAGTGAGTGGAAGATACTTCGCGTGGTCTCACTGCAAGCCACAACAGAAAAGATCTAAGCAGACCAAGAACATCCCAACCTCTACTTTTTACCTAAACCATGACCTTAGAAAGGTGTCATTGGACAAAAGAAAAACAAAAATTATACTCTGCCAATCCCTTGTAGCTATCCCAGCAGGATTTCTAGCTTTGGCCATGTCTTGTATTTTTCCCTTGCTCTCTGACCCAAACTGCTGCCTTCTACTGCTTGGCATTGCCTGACTGTCAAATTACATCAGCATGCAGACCGTGGCCAGGATGCATTCTTTAAACTAATTTGTCCCAATTTTGCTTTGGGATCCCTTCAGTATAAAATAAGATTACTTGCCAGAACTGTCTAACTGGGTCAGGTTGTAATCTCTCTCTCAGAGGCTGAACTGTACTTGGTCTCAACGCCACTATTTGCCTTCATTCAAATACTTTCTGAGGCTAGAGTCTCAAAAACAGACTTCCTTTTCCAGCTTCAGTCTCTCAGGGTTGCGTCCTCTCATGAAGAACAGTGACATTCCACTACTCTGCTACCACAGCACCTTTCAGAGTGCTGAAGCACAGGAGACAAGGAAGGCTTATGGTAGTACCAAGGTCCTACTGCATATCATTGTATTCAGAAACTTGCACAAGTCTGTGTAAATTTGGGGGCAGCTCAGGATGGAACACAGGCCTAGGGTATCCTGACTCTATGTTTTACCTACAGAGTGATTTTCTTAGGGTAAAATGGATGACCCACCTCCTGTTCTACAAGCTGAAGCCATCCAGTGCTGTGCAAACTTCTGTCCACAGCCCTAAACATAAGTGCGCAGAAGCAGCTATCACTGCTGTTTCAAAGACACAGATATTATGAACCTTAATTAATCACCCCCACTCAGTGGTATGCAAATTGTACTTTTGACACCAGCATGCTCATAACAAAATGCATTAACGCTCTTCTAATTAAATGCTTTAAATTAGATTAAAATCATACTGACAGGTGAAATACAATACATTAACAGGATTGTTGTAACTTCCTTAGCATCAAGTGTTTATTAAAAGCTTAGAAGTCAAATATGTTGAGGAAAAAAAGGAATCTATCTTCCTCAAACTGAAAGCTACAGCACATGTTGAGTCCCTTAAAATCAGAAAGTCACTGAAATGGTGCTTTGAAAGAACTGCAGAAAGTTCATCTAATGCAGAAATACATGATTCAGGGACCTGTCAGGTTGGCTGAAGTACCAAGGCGCAGATTAATCCACTCAGCCCAGGACAATTTCTATTTGCAGTAAAGGGGAATGCAACAGAATGGTAGAAATGAAAGCAAACAGTGGAGTTATCTTTAATAAAGAGAGCAAAACCCATTACAGCATCAGTCAATTGGAACATCAGCTGCTGCTGCAAGATTCATTTTGAATGTCTCATAAGCTGCCTTCCAGTTGCATTAGCAAAAGAAGAAACCAACCTCCGTATTTTTGTTAGTCAGACAATAAGACAGGTTTGTGCTAGCAGAAGTCATTAACCTTCACTGGATATAAAATCTATAGTTAGGATGGGGAATCTATGAAGTATGGTTGCAAGTTCCAATAAAGCTACAGTTCAGTCTCCCGAACTCACATCACACTACTAGTGATCAGAACAAGACTTGAGCAAACAACTTGAGACATCCACTTAAAGGTCATTTTTCAGCTCTCTCACCCTTGCTCCCATGCAGGCACACACTTCCTTTCTCAGTAAGGGATGTTCTGCGAGTACAACATCCAAAGTTGCCTCCTGCTTTAGCTCCCATGATAGCTTTAGCCATGCTTTAGCGCTGCTTTTCCAAGGAAAATAGCCAGGCAGAAACCCTTCTTTGATTCCCCAGAACTCTATCTACTCTAGTGCTTGTTTCATACCCCCAAGACAGGCAAATTAAAGAAAGTCTAAATATAATATAGTATGTTGTGCAGATGAATGGACTGTTACTCTCAGGGAATTTTATCTCCGTGGTCAGAGGACAGCAGGGAAAGCTACCAATGGGCAGAATTAATGGTTTTCTTTTAGAATATGGAACTTAACCCATCCCAGCTGTAAATTGCTAAGGGAAAACCTGGCTCAGGAGGTATGTCACCCTACATAATGCATTCAATCCTTAAGCTTCTCTTTTCATAGGAAATGAGCTACACCTTTTGCTTCTCAAGTTAGCTTTATACATTAGCATCGCACAGCCATAGGTAATGGACTCAGTGGCAGGTCATTTTTCTTAGACTCAAAGGGAGTTGAGACGTCTATGCCAGAGTCTCTATCTACAGCTGCAACCACAGGGTCTCACATAGACATGCCACGAGGTGCAGTGGTCATCTCAATCACTGCTCACAGTGTTACGCTGAAGCAGATCTGGCAACTGAATCCCCCTTGACTAGAGGTGAGAGCTAACCTCTACGACTTAACCACATTTCTCCCTGGCACTTGCTTACCTAACGGATCTTGCAAACAGCTAGAGTCTGATCTGGACAGAGAAGGAAACACAGGGAAGGGTTTCAGAGATATGTCTGGGAAAACCATCTTTGCAGCAGAAGGACTGGGACACGAACAGGGTGAAGAGTGTACATGTCAAGGTCCAAGAAAAGATGCAAAAGCTTTAGCTGTACAGGAAATGGTTAAAGCCAGCAAGAACCTGGCATTCATAAAATAAAAATTAACAAAGACAATCTCAACTATCTAAAAGATTTTCACAGCTTGGAGATTCCCTTTAAGAAGTCCAGGCAGGACTATTACATCCCGAGTTATTTCTAGACTGGACTCTGCCTATGGGGTGTTCTGGGTCTCTCATATCCCTCTTACAAATCACCAAAGCTACAATAAAACATGTCCTCCAGCCTTCCTGAGCAAAGCTGTATTTGTCTTTAATTTAGCTTCACCTACAAAAATAGCCAGCTGCCTAAAAGAAAGTCGAACAACTGGTTTCTGACTAGAATTGCTCCAAATGTTTTAGCATTCATGCAAAGTCATGTGGAATTAAAAAGGAAAAGTCGAAAACTCGACAACTCACATATCCTGGTTACCATCCTCCACTGTAATTATAAAATTGCCCTTAAAACATAATTGCGTAATTGGGCTTGGCAAGTATTCACCCAAATCTTTTACAAATATTTCCACAGACTGAAGGAACAGGCGGTGGGCACTCTGACAAGCCTGCCATGAGAATTGGTGCCCTTAGGACATGTTCCTAGCTATTACACTAAATACTCTGCGTCACAGCCTAATGTTTCAAAACAGTAGTTGAGCAAGTGAAGCAGCAGCATCTTAAAACAAATCGAGAGAAAGATTTTCAAGTTATTTTCACTGCACAAGTATGTGGAGCAGCAATCTCTCTGTTCAGAGACAGAGGAGGCTACCGATCCTTTTTAACTAGTTACGTGGAAAGAATCTCCAGTTAGGTAAAATTGGTTGACTTCTGGTAGCTATAACCAAATAGAAGCTGCCAATGCTTTTCTAGGTTACTCTACCAGCACAACATCCTGGTCTTAACGTCCGCTTAAGTAAAAAACGACACAAAATCCCCACAACTTCAAATGCAAATACAGAAACATGTGGCCTGCAGGGAGAGGAGACCCAGCAGAAGCCAGAAATGAAATCTGCAATACAGTAAGGTTGTTTGTAACAGCTGTGCATTATGCATTCAGCATCACAGGGAATGCCAGCAGGGAGCCTTCATTAACATAGGCCTTAGAGTACAGTGTGCTCCCATCATGATTGGCTTCTCTTGAGAAAAGGCGCACACATACAAAAGACTTAACCCTAGAGAGATCACTCCAATCCTGTTGCTATTTCATCAGCTCAACACCACAACAGAAGTCAGAGAATTTCTGTGATGTATCACAGACAAACAGGTAACACTTCCAACAATGCCTGAAATCTAACCTACAATAGAAGGTTTAATCAGCAAGCTATGCCAGGTAGGAAAAGGGAGAAAAATGCAGCACAAACCCACGCAAGAGAGTCACACTAACAATGATGTTCTGCTAGACAGACCTCAGGTCCGGGGCAGAACAGTGAAATGCTCCTCTTGTAGAAGATGCTAATACAAGCAAGCTGCTGTCAGGACACCTGCGTTCTCAGCACGGCAATCTGCACCTCCACGGCACATGTTTTAGGGGCCCATCCATCCAAGGAACAGCTGGAAGCCTTGCTACAGATGCAGGGGCCCAGCAGGGTAACTCACTCCATTTGGGAAGCTGGTATTGGCAGCAGAAATCTTTTGCTGATGCCAGCTCTGCCTCCACTACGAGACTTGCCTCTATCACAAACACTTGTCAGCACACCCAGCTCAGCACCAGGCAGACACTAGAGAGAATGGAAATGCTCTCAGAAGAGGCTCACCACCTCTCCTGTATCAGGTGCTGATACAAGTTCTCTAGAGGTCTTGTCAACAGCTCTAAGTTGCTTCTTGTTAAGAAGTAAAACACAAGAGTCAGTATCCCCAATAACATGATGTCGTTTGAGGCAGCAATAGCACTAGAAATTCCAAGGGGCTCTTTAATATGCAATGTTCTAGTTCCCAGGAGCATAATAAATGGCTTTTGTTAAGCCTAGCTCATCTGTACATCGCACCACTTTCTTATTTAGGTGCTGAACAGAAAGAGACAGGTAGTGTTTATTAAACACGTTTCCTGGAAGTACTTGTACTGCAGGAACAATACTCCCTAGGCCAGGGACCCCTAAAAGGGTTTGGAATATGAGTGCTATGCACCTCTCATCACAAGAGCAGCAAGTACTTTAAAAATCAAATATCATTCCCTGTAATATCCTCACTCAAGAAAAATACTCCTTTATCAATCTTTAAGCACAAAAGAATCCCAAAACCGAGTCACAGGGAGTAAGCAATTAGCCCCTTTCATGACTGACAGGCAGAGACTTGGTCTCTCAGTCACTCCCAGACAGCCCACTGCCCAGAACACAAGACTGTCTTTTCCCAACTCATTTTCTTGATTAATACAGTCCTCCCCTCCTTTGAGTCTCAGTTATACCTGTGTCAACGAGACACGTAATGATCGGGCAGTGCGGGAAGTTACACAGCAAAGGCACCAAAAGACACCTGTTGTTTCAGTGTAGGGTGTCAGCAAGACCATATGGTCTTGGTGGCTATGAAAGGGATGCCAAGGAATTGCCCACACTCAGAAAATACTTCCCCCACCAGACAGGGAGGTCATTTACAGTCTTATTCTAATGCTTGGGGCACAAGATTTTGGACAAAGGCTTAACAAGCAGTACCTCTCCCTAATTTTATCATAGCCCAGCTCTTGATATCTGCCATAGTTCAGTCACTAAAAGCCAGGGCAAAACAACACAGAAGAAAAAAAAAAAAAAAAGAGTTAAAAGAAACAAAAGATCTGACCCAGAGGGCAAGCCATGCAGAGCACAAACATCTGAGAATCTGCACAAAGTCTCCTCGCCTATCATTCATCCACCAATTACACCCCAGAGTAATTAAATCAGGAAAGCTACGTTTAATTTTTCTATCATCACCCGATGAGATAAGAGCAGTACATACAGGAGGGATCAGGCACAGGGGAAAGAGCTATTTATTAATAAGTTTAATCCTTTTAGATTTAAGATCCTCTCTGGCTAGGAAGGGTCTCATCCACAAACACAACTTCTGGATCTAATGAAGACAAATAAGACACTTCATCTCTACTTCTGTCTTGGGCTTGGTCTTTTAAGTATCTCTCTTTTTTTTTTTTTTTTTCAGAAACAAGTCTCATTGAAAATTGCCAGGCATAATTTAAACAGAAATACAGCTTCTGTTTAAATCCCGGGTTTAGTCTATACATTTAAAACTGAAGAACACTCATCTCTCAGCCATTATATTAACAAAGACAGCCACGTTAATGTACGTTTTTTCTAAACAGCCTAAGGATCCTTGTTTCCACGAACCGCAAGGCATTAGGATGCATTTGCAGAAATACAAGGCACGCTCCAGCCTGTCCTTCTGTTTTTCTTCTGTTGCCTCCTCCTGCGTGAGCCAGGAAGAAATGCTGTGGTCTCTGTCCCCTGCAAAGGCCAGTAATGCTTAAACAGGATCATATAAAGCTTTCTCTGCTTGCTAGCCATACACCCAGAACTGCTGCTCTGGCTGTTTTCTCTCCACTCCTCTTTGCTTCATCCCATCCAGCCCTGTTTCCTCAGCCAGTTATTTGAAGCCCTGATTGAAAAATGTATCAGATCATAATAGTGGATGACTTCCACAGAATCAGGTTTTCAGTAACAAAACTGATGCAACCACGGCTTCACCACATCATTTTATTTTTAAAACAGGAAGGGAAAAATATTTATAACACAACTATAAATATACACGCTACTGACTTTTCAACTTGTTGTCCTTGTTCTCAAGCTAAATTTAGTCACTATATCCTGTCCAGTCCTTGGTGAAAAAGCAATACACACTCAAAATTGTGCAAATCCCACAGCAGGCAATTATACTTATCCAGGTACCTTACAGGATAACCAGATGGACAGGTAGATTCTCATTTAGTGAGTGTAGGTATGTTCGTGGCTACAGAGGAAGGTCTATTACAGTGATTACCCTCGATACAGAAAACAATTATTATTGCAACAGGATAGCTCTGTGCTTCGGAATGAGAAAAGTGATGCAGGTTGTTCACAGTGTGCATGTAGACTAACACTTGGTTTGTGCCAAATAGGCTTCGAGGGTGTATGCGCACCCCTGAGCTACAAAGAACCATTCACTGGCCACACCTGCTGTTCACCCACGTCCTTATTTTGCATGCAGAAATATTTGAGATACTGATTCAAGCTCATTTGAGATGACTGATTTCAAGGTCCCACCTGCATGTTAAAGAGCATCCTTTCGTATCCCAAAGGCTCTCATTCGTGTGATTTCTTAGTCAAGTAAGGTAAATATTGACAAGGAACTGACTACCTAGAGAATCAGAATTGTTAGTCATTCCACTTGTAATCTTAAGAAGCCTTAGTCATGCCAGAGCCCGGATGATTTCTGCAAAAGCCAACACGTTTCACCCTGATTTAAGGATCCCTGCCAGCGATTCAAAGTTTCACGCACACGAGGACTCCCCCGCCACAATCTGACTTGCTCCACTCGCAGCAAGTTTTGCAACCTAAGCAAGAAACGCATTTCAGAGGATGCTCCTGTACAAGCATCAGCCAGTCTAATAACCAAAATAAGCGGTCCAGAAGAAAATATCTCTGTTTCCTACAGCCTCGATAATTAGGAAAAACAATAAAGGGTCGGGCTCGCCTCGCCTCCAGCCTTGCTGGCTCGGCGTGTTTCTCCGGCACCGGCCAGCTCTGCCACCCAGCCTTTCCTCTGTGCTTATAAATAAATACATCGCTGCTAAAGTCCAGGTGCATAGGACAGGAAAAAATCTGTTCCCGCGGGTGAGAGTTGCCCCGCGGCCGAGGACCCCCAGC
>VZRW01011205.1:0-60484 GCA_013398125.1 Aegotheles bennettii | reverse complement strand
CCGGGATAAAATTCCTTGCCTTTTTTTTCTTTCTTTCTTTTCTTTTTTTTTTTTTAATGTAATTTTAAACTTCAGCAAGAACCTTGTTCTGCAAGTGGGTTAATAACCGGCTGGGAACTCTGCTCCTCCCACACGTTCCCGGGGCATTCTGTCTTTATTCCTTTTTTTGCTCCATAAGGCATCCCGAGCATTGTTTTATATCTATAAAATGTATAGTTATGAGAAGTGATTTTATCGTATGTCTTAGAAGCCATGGCTAAGATAGAGGATCCTCACAGCTGCACTTGAGACCAGCCCTGCCTAGAAGCTCCTGAGAGCTGCGTAGACAAAGAGTAGGAGGAGAAATGGGATCTCGGAAGTCTTGCCAGAGGTCAAGCAGCCTGTGGCAAGGAGCCCAGACCTCTGATCTCCATCCATTCCCCCATCGCCAAGACTACATGATTTTCTTCTGTATTTATTTTTAATACCTTCTAACTTTCCAACCTCAAGTGGCTTTCTCCCTTTGGCCTGATCCCATCATTGCCTTGTCCCATCATTGAGCGTACCTAGCACGATTCATTATTTACCTTAGTGCATCCACTGGAAGAACTGTCTGCCTTCCTGCCCAGGGAGCGTACAGATACATTGTGTTAGCCTTTTACAGGGTATTTCAGATGATAAAGCACTGATGCAAACTGCCTCGATACGAATTATCCTCTCTAGGTTCTTGGCAGGAAACAAAGCTTTCAGCTCAGTCCCAGGCTATGGTAAAATGTGTCTACCAAAATTAGGCGTGAGGTGTTGGGAGGAAAAGCCAGGAAGGTGAGACTAAGCTCAGTGTGAAGTGGTTACAGGCTGGTTTCCCTGATGCGTAGTTAACACAGATGCTAGTGTTTAGACCTGAGCTCAGGGATGTGGCTTGATTCCTCTGGACCACTAATCTTGATGGGAAACGGGAGTTCAGCACCTTGCAGTGGGACCTGACTGAAGCAGAAATGAAAATCAAGGGTAGGTTTGGACCTTGTAACAGAAACTACAGCCTGTTCAAAGGAGAATAGGTGGTGCCTCTGGCTTTGTCCTGTATCTACTTACACAGCCTCTGAGGGCACTTATATGCTCATTATCCAAGAAATGATGTCCCAGAGGTAAAGGTTGGAGAGCTTGTGTGTGCATGCACGTGCCCTCTGCTGGGTACACAGGCCCTGTTGTGTTCAGATACCACTCACAGCCGACTGACACACATCGGCTTCATCCAGCCTTGGAGATCAGCTGCATTGTCACATGAACCTCTGACTGGCACCATGTTTGACTTTGACTGAGCACCTTTCCTTCATCTCCCTCCCCAGCAAAGCCCACAAATAAAAACTATTCACTGGTAGCAGGAATATAATGCGGGATCTGACTTGCAGAAGAGTAATTAGCAGTGTTCAGTGGTGGTGGCCTGCCCTGCAGGATTAGCTCTGCTTGCCCTGCTCAGCCCATGTCCTCCCGTGCTAGCCTGCTGGGCTTACTGAGCACTCGGGACCTCTCGCCTCCTGCCCCTCCCGAGATTTGAGCCCTGTTGCTGTTTCTCCGCAGTGTGTCTGTCTGGGGTGACAATCTCACACAGGCGCACAGCTCCCTCTTGTGATAACACCGCTCCCACAGAAGTCACGGGAGCTCCTGAACCCCAAACCACTTCATGACCTTCTGTTTTGTCCTGTCTCTGAACATCTGTAGGGCACCCGTGCACCTGCCATAACCATTTCTAGCTGTGTGTGTACCCGTGTTTCACTTTGGTGTGATGCACACTGCTAGCAGCTATGATGTATGCATCACTGGCACCACTTGATGAAGTAGCTGAACCATTTGATATCAGCCACACTTTTCATCCCCAACTCTCTTGCCTCATCCTTTTCAAGCTGATGTTCACCAGAGTCTTCATGAACTGGGTAGCTTTCTTTCCTAAGCAGATCTTATTTGCTGCATTGTATTTCAACACTGGAATTCCCAGTAGTTTCTTCATGAGCATTTTGTCTCAGATTCTGTCTCCCAGCGGGTCTCCAAGTGGTCACACTGACTCTCCATCCACATCAACCAGAGACTTACATTATAATTTCCCCCCCCCCTACATTTAAAACATTTAAATCTCATTCAGTAACAGTTTCATAGCTAGCTTTGATTGCCTGAATTCACTAAAAACCTATTGGAAACATAAAGTGCTTCAGAAACAGCTAATGCCAGAAGCAATGGAGATTTCAGTTTGATTGCTCTTCTTAATGGCACCTCTGGTTGAAGTTACAGTCACCTTCATATTTGCAGAAAGTTTCTATTAGATCAGGGTGTTAACTGCTCCATGCTTCTTGCTCATCTGGAGTTTATTTTAGTCCTGGTACCATGCTTGTTCAGAAATTGGTCAGAACCAAAGGATGTGCTTTGCTTAGTGTCTGAGCTCAAACCAACACTGTTCACCAAGAGCAGCATGGAGTAAGCAGTTTTCAGTTTCTTCAAGAGTCTCTAAAATTTACTGAGGCTCTCTGCCCCACCTCAGCACTAAGAGAAATTCTCCTTCATGAAAAGCAGTTGTACTTACAAAAGAAGGAGCTTTTTTACCACCTTATCTTGAAAACTTGGAAGTGGCTTGGGTCCCTTAGTGGCAAGTAGGATTTGCCACACTGTCATATGCTTGTTAATACCCTTGAAACTGCATCAGCTTGTAATTTTACCTCATCACATCAGTGCAATTTAAGATCTTTGAATAAATACACAGTTAATTCAAGTCTTACATAAATCAAGCACTGGGGATTACTTGAGCAAATAAATGAGAATGAGATTACAGGTGCAGTTGGCTGGGAGTTTTCCTACCAAGTCTTTTTCTTTTTGAAATGGAACTCTCTGTGGAAACATTGCAAAGCTCCTCCTGTGAGCATTATTTGGGGCCTAGGAGGAATCTATAGCCTCTGTCATACTGGGCTCAAGGTTTACCAATGAGGACATTCATTTTATTTGGGATGGAAATTGAGCACCCTGACTACTGAACTGTTTCTCACTTGTACTGGAATTTCTGTCCTCCCTCTCACATGCATTCTTCCTTTCTCCCATGTGTTTTTTCTTTCCTTCAAAGCATCTTCCTCTTTTTCTCCTGCAAAACAGACTTCCTCTTCTTTTTCTCCTGCAGAACAGATATCCTCTTTTCTGTTCAGCACCACTTCCAGCCAGTTCTATTTAGAAATAGAACAGGCCACAGAGAAATGAAGCGAAAGAGAAGAAATAACTGTTCTCACTTCTGTAGAATGACCTGAGACCTCAAAATGCTTTTCACACTTGAATAGGCTGTCTCAAAAAACTGCTGGATGTAAAGTGAGTATTAATACCACCACCCTAAGACTGGTGAAACAGTTCTGCAGTAGCTATGAAGAGCAATTGGCAGGGGATACCAAGGAGAAAGACCAGGCAACCCAGCATCTGATGCTCAGCGCATCTCATTTAGGCATTGCAGACTGGTAGAAGGAATTAACTGGAACAAGATTCAGAAATAAGATGGAGCCTCAGATACATCATCTTAGGATATTTCACTGCAGCTGGTAATTAGAGTATGATGCACAATGAGCTAGATTCATCCCTCATTTCATAGAAATTGTACCCAGATTTTCTGAGGCTAAAAGTAGACTCAAGAAACATCTTCCCTTTCTCTACTCAGCACTGAAGCAGCTGTAGCTCAAAGCTTCATGTGGCAAGCGGCTTCACCAGGAACAAAATTACTGACTGGATGTGCTCTATTTTTCCAATCTGGTGGCTGTAATTTCCACTCCATATTATTGTGGTACCTTCTAAGCTGTTCAAGGATCCTTTGTACTTTGTGTTGCAGAAACCTAGTCCAGCAGGCTGTCTATGCAGGTAAAAAGAGTGACACAGTGCAGGGAAGTGAGCTGTGCACAGGGAGGAGTTGCTCAGTGGTAGACCAAGGATCCCACTATGCCATCCCCCTCCCTCTCCTTCACTGGCTCTGCACCCAACTCTGCTCTTTGCACTGATAGCTGAACCCTGGCTGAGATTTCCCTCCTTTCCCTTTTCTCCTCCCAACACACTTTCTCTGTATGGCATTAATTCCCAGATGTATGACAGCCACAGGAGGAAGGAGCCCAAAGTAGCACCAAACCTAGTTTCACATTTATCAGGAGCTCACTTTCATTAGGCTGTCCTGGTGGTATCCTTGTGCACTTCAGCTGCTTCACTGCTCTTCGGGTCTTTCCCTCCACTAGCAGTCCCTGGTCTGGTTCTGGAGTGCGGCATTTTGGGACTCCTGGACAGGACTGGAAAGCCATGATGTCACCAAAGTTCTTCCTGTGCTTCATCCTTATCTCTCCCCTCACTCTGGTGCCAGAAACTTTGCCTGTATTTCACACACCCCGAAAACTCTTCAAAACAGCAGCTACAAGTAGCAGTATTCAAGCTCCACAAGGCTGGGATCAACAAAGTCTGAGTTTAGTGCAGACTCAGGGCAAAGAGAGTCTTTCAGATGAAGTTTGGACTCGTGATCTCTCCCTGGCTCTGTTATTCAGGTTGAGTGCTTTAAAGGGGCAAGACTTGAAGGATCTGTAGGGAACATAAAGTCACACAGCCCTACCAGAGCACTCCCAGACTCTGAAGGTCTGGAGCTGGCAAGGAATTGGGCACCTGCTCTGTATCCAGGGCTCCCTCCTTGCCTTTTCCCATTTATAGAGGAAAGCCAGTCCCATTCTGACCCATGAGCCTCATTAATTTCACCACCTGGAGCTGTCTATGGGGACATGTGTGGTACCAGCTGCGAAATTTGCCAGCCAAAGCAGGATGGATTATACTCAACTCTGTCCCTCTGCAAACACCTAGTGTGGCCCAGATGCTTCCCAGAGACCACAAGAAGCTCTGTCTGCCCTTGTTCCCCTCCAGCCACCAGAGACTTGGTCTCAGTGAGCGTCTGTAAAAAAATTTTGGGTGATTTACAGGCACAATTTCCATATGCAAAGGCTAATGACAGATCAATAGCACCCAGCACACACCACAGTCTTGAGGCAGTTTTAAAAAGCAGCATGTTGCCTCCTCAACAGACTTAAACTTTTCCTGCAGATTAAAAAAAAAATGCCTCCCCTGTGAAGAGTTGTGATCTCCCACATCCTGTCAGCAGAACACAGCATCAAGCCATCCACAAGGCAGTGGACCTGTGCTCATTAAAATCTTGAAAAAATGGCATTGCATCTGTCATAGCCAGCCTCAAAGTACCCATACTCAGGATGCTTAAAACATTTTCTAAAAGAATAGCAGATGCTTAGCGTGTATCCTGAGCTAGAAATATATCTAGCTCGTATATTCACCAAGGTTTTTGAAGTAAGGTTCTAAGAAGCAGACTCCTGATTCTCACCAGCTTCAGACACTAACTGTTGAAAGGTCCCAGCCAGATCATTTACTGTTCTTGTCTCAGTGTCCTCTTTTTTTTTTTTTAGAAATATACTGGTGATCTGTTTATCTCATTGCTAAAGGTAATTAGACTGTACACAGACACCTCTGAAGCTGATCTGATAAACTTCATAGTCTGCAAGTGGGTTGGCTCAGGGCCTCTGTAAGCAATGTTTGGAAATATTTCTGCTGCTCGCTTCCAGGCTTACATCAATTGTCTGTCATTAGTTTTATTTTTAAATTGGGATTATCTCAAGTTAAAATTTGGATTCAGATCTGAGCAGTGTTAAGCACTGTAGTGCTGCACTGGAGCTAATGCTCTGGTATGGGGATATGGCCAGAACATGAAATCCCTGGTCTATGCAAATTACCCCTGCATGGAGAGGATACAACTTTGGTGTTTGGGTTTTGTTCCATATATAATAAATGAATTGTGCTGGGGCAGACTGGAGAATACAAACAGCAAGACACGCTCCTTTACACATCTAGATCCATTATGCATGGTTTCACTACACTCATTGCTGTTGTTCATTTGTAGCTAATTACTTGTATTACAGTAATATCAAAAGCCACAAATGAGAATCAGGGCCCTATTGTACTGGAAACCAGATATAAACATAATGAAGAACTGGTCATTAGCACTCTGTTTCATTTCACTGTATACTCAGAGACCTCACTCAGCAACTCTCTTCCTACCCAAGAGCTTAGAGAAGTTAACAGCAGGTCTGTGCCTGCAGTGATGTATAGATTTAGGGTGAGAAGACCCAATTACATCATTTCTCCTGTGGCAACCCTCTGCTCACAAGGTGGTTACCAGCAGCAGTTTAACCCCCACATCACATAGATGCAGGTCTTGAGAAGATTTATACACGGTGCTGTTCATGCAGACTGTTAAACAACTGTCCTTGTGATTTAGAGGTACCTGCTACTTCTTTGAAGACTCATATTGTACCAATCCCAGCATCATTTGTTATTTAAAATCCCACATTGAGTTCACAGATTACTCAATTCTCCAGACTATTGGGTAGTGGTTGTAGCTGTAAAAGATGGAAAGTTGAAAACAAGAAAGGCTTCAGCCCCCAGATGCTTTCCTATGTCCCTGGAGAACACATTTCTTAAGTTATTATAAGGCAGTGGGAAAAAGGAGGACTGCAGGAAATGCTACAATTCCCTGTAGCAGCATCTACACAAAGAGAAAACACAGTCCCTTGGTCATGTGTTGAAAGGCAATAGTCCCTTTCCTCTGTCTTTCCCCACATTGTGCTTCCTGTTTAAATATCCCAATCTCTACCTGATTGCCAAATCACTGACTTCTATATCAATTTCCCTTGCATTAGCATGAAGATCTAAGAGCTTTCTGAGTGTCTTTCTATCAAAATACATTAGCATAAAATGAAATCCAGGAGGCCTGAGCTCTGTACTGTATTTAACTGCCCTTCTTCACTGAAAACCTTTCTGCATCTAATGGCAAAAGGGACATCCTCTGGCCACTGCAGACAGATTTTTAAAAGCTTGTTTTTTGTGTTGCTGAGAGGCAGCATTTAGCACAGCTGTGGCTGGTAGACAGGTTCATATCTGAGGAAGTGAAGACCTGAGAAGGATAAATAAAAGGCAGAAAGAATCTATAATGAAAAAATCTCTTGTAATTCTTGTGACAGACTGCAAATGTGTCAAATAAAACATTTTAGTGGTCTATAATAAGGAGTAGGAGTTTGTGTCCTGAACACAGGACTTGTCTGTCTGCCAAGACAGACAATTGCAAATGAAAAATAATGAATAAATGGGGGGAAGGGGAGTTATGGAAAAGCAAGGGAATTGTGCTTTTCACAAAAGAAAGGTATTAGTGAGCCAGGACTTAGCCAGAACTGCAACATGCATGAATGTGTTTTTCTAGCTTTAATTCAACTTATAAATTGAATAACTAAAATAATCTATTTTCTACTTCTAGTATGGGGCGTGCTGTTTTCTGCTTGCTGGAATGATCTGTATTTACTGTTAAGTATTTTGTGCTAGCAGCTGGCATACAAATACCTGAAATATGAATAGGTCCCTGGAAAGTGGAAAACATCCTTTAGTCTGAGATTATCAAATGTCTTTTGCTATGTGGACTTTCAGTGCATGGGTATGCAATGTTGGGATACCTGCCACAGAAAGACCTTTGTAACAGTTTCCTAATTTAATTTTTCTCAAAAAAGGCCACAATATCCTTTGGTGCTAGAATCCCTCTGTGACTCCTGTTCTGAAAGCTTGGCATATTGTCACCTGGGAGGAAACTCACATAAAGTCCCTGAGTTTCCTCTTTGCTTCTCAGTCCTTTTGCAAACACAGGCAAACCCTGAGATTGCTGCTGTCATCTTTCTTCCATTTCCCCTGCTGTGAACTTGCAATAAGTGAATGAGGATAGATGCCTAGACATTTGCTGTGACTTCTGTTGTTCTCAACTCTGCAAACACTTGCATCTGGCAGCCTTAGCTGTATTGCTTAAACTCAAGGGAACTCTGGCAGAGCGCGCTAGTGTCAGGCACTGTTCAGCACATCCTCCATCAGGTGGTGGAATAACAAATCTGTTGAAAAGCATACAACTACCCTCAGCAAGGTCTTTTCCTTCAAGATTCTATAACACAGCAAAAGAAGTTAGCATAAGCAGAAAAAGGAACAGAAACGCCCATCAGAAATGGAAAAGTCCTAAAACAGATATTGCATAGCCACTACTTA
Source organism: Aegotheles bennettii (assembly GCA_013398125.1). Classification (NCBI taxonomy): domain Eukaryota; kingdom Metazoa; phylum Chordata; class Aves; order Caprimulgiformes; family Aegothelidae; genus Aegotheles; species Aegotheles bennettii. Next base: position 52,378 of record VZRW01011205.1, on the reverse strand, counting down.
AAGCCTGTTGACCAGGGAGTTTTGGAAGAGGAGCTTAGCATCACCCCTAAATACAGCAAGTGCATGACAAAACCTCACTATGCTCTGAATGCAAGAATTCCTCAGAAGCCTAAGCAAGGTAGATGCCGCTGGAGATAGCTTTGCACCAGGGCTCAGTTCTTGGTACAGCACTCCTGTCACTGTCACTTCTTTGATGAAGAAATGACATTGTGAACCATCTCCTAATCAGGAGCCCCATCCCCTGCAGCACCAGTATCATTAAGGAGACTGTAAAAGTAGGATGTGACCTGAAGGCATGAGTGCCATGAGCACCCTCCACAAGCAGGAAAAGTGATAGCTATAGAGAAGGCTCCCCAGAGCCAGGAGGGAATAGAAGGATTTACATCAGGAACTGGACAGCCATAAGTCATTTCCAGTTGCCATCATTAGAGACAACCTTGATGTTAACTGTGGGACTGGATCTATAGCAAATGACTGCATAGCTAAGAGCCAGTTCTCATTTTAGTTATGTGACATTATTGATGTCTGAGGTGGGAGTACGAGTGCAGAGCAGGGTTCAGGAAGTCCTATTCTGTTAGTGTGATAAGTACTAGGGGAGAAAGAAACAGGCTGCATACTGCACAGTCTGCTCAGAAGGGGTCTGTAACTGCAGCTGAAAGACCGGGCTGCTCAGCTAAAGGAAGTAAACAAGGAATTGATCAGCTATTGCTGGAGTACACGTGCAGCCATGGTTTCTTGCATCCAAGCTTCCAGGGTATGATCAAACTCCATTACTAATTTACAGTGTTAGCCTATGAAGCTTTAATCCAAAGTAAAGCTCTTTGCACCTCCCTAGAGCTGCAGAGTTTAGGTGGGAACAACGGTCTGCCAGAAGGAACTCCATGCAGGATCAAAACCTTAGTTTTTTCTGCCTTTCTTGGCTGTGTGATGCATTTTCACGGGGTTATGAGGATGGCCTCCTGCAAATTCGTGCTGTCCTTTTTCCCAGAAACCAGATCACTGGTCTCTGTTGTCTATTTTTGCTTTTCTTACTTAATTGAGTGTGCATTATAAACAGAGGTGTACAGCATAATAGAACCCCCTGGAAGTATTTGTAAATGAAGGGCTTTTAGAAACCTTTTATGAGGAAGCCCTATAGACATTAATAGATAGTGAACACTTTTCTATAGGCATTGTTTTTCCACTAGTCTATACAATTCAATAGTGAATTATATTCCTGCTATCAAATCCCAAAGGATGATTCAGAAAACTATTAGAAAGGATCTAATTCTCTGTAATTTTCTGCAGTAATTAAGATAAAAGCCTTTCAGCGTCTCCTCTATTACAGTTCATGGGATTTTTCCACTGGAAAACAAATGATTGGTTTAAATTCTCCTTGGTTACTTAAGCAAAGTAAAGCCAGTAAATTATGGAGGTTTATTTAGATAAAGTTTCCTTTCATTTCTGTGGGAAATTTACTAATTTTGGGAGACAGTGATTAGGCTCCCTGTTTGTGATTTTTATAACAGGACATCAAACTCCACCTTCTGCTAGAGCCAAACAACTTCAGTGAATCTGCTGCTTCTTCCCTCTGGGCTGGCAAGGAACGTGTGTTTTGTGGAGGCATTGCACGCAGCAGCAGCTCCCACTCCATTAACACATGGAGGCTCAGTGTTGCAGTGAGCTCAGAGCTCTGAGGACCGTGGCATGCCTGGAGAACTGCAGAGTGCTAATTGAAACACCACTAGTGCTTTTCCCATTCTGTGCTTAGAAAGCCATCTAAGGCCCAGCTCAGTTCTGTGCCTACCTGTATCTCACCCAGGAAGCAGAGAAAATGTTTCTAGAATGTTGTGCTGAGCTTCTGAGAAACCCAAATGTTTCCTTACCCCTTGTCTCTATGTTCACTGCCTCAAGAGTGGCACTAATGTCATCTGCAGGGACCTCACTGCAGAGCCTTGGGAAGAGGTCACACATGTGAGAGAAGGGATTATAAAAGCCATGGTGACATACTGAAGAGCTCAAAGGCAAGAATCACTGCTGTGCCATGCTTTGTTGGAGCTCCTCTTGTGAAGTTGTGACCTATACTTTGGACTACATAAAGCTGAGGGTCAGGCCTCTGTGAAATCCTGATCTTCCTGACAGCAATAAAAGCTTTTTCATTGACTTCCCAGGGTTTTTGTTATGAGAGATTTGTCCATAGGCCTATCATAAGCCCACTCCAGGCAGTGCCCCCTTGCCCATCATAATGTTTTTTCCTCCAGTCTCCTCCGCTCCACCCTTCTCCTAAATGACTCTTTGAGGCTGACAGGGAACTAACCACACTAAAATGAAAACAATAATAGCTCCTTCTGTGTGTTATTTCTCATTCCCAGGTCTCTTTAGAGACAAGTGTTTAAATATCACTGGCCTTTTACTCGCAGTTCATAGCTAGCTCTTCCTCAGAGAAGCCAGAGCCGAAGCTGGGTACGGAATACAGCACTTTGGATTTCTATCTGTATCTTTCCCTATCTCGTTATTTGTCTCCCAGACACAGTGTGAAAGGAAGCTATTCCTGCTTCTAGGAAGACTGGCAGACTCCAGCTGATGGTACAAGAAGGTCATTAGGGGGTAGGAGGGCATGGAAGCCTGCAGAAAATGGCTTATCAAAGATGTTTATCACCTCTGCTTCACAGGGGGCTTTCGGAGGCATTGGATACGCTCATCAGTAACAAGACTTCCTGCTGGAATTATTGCATCAATCAGCCACATGAAAAAACGTCTTCCTGCTCTCTCCACTTCAAGCAGATCCTTCCTCTCAGTGCGTGATGCCTTGTTCATCTTTATTCCAGAGTGATTTATTTAATCTGGTGGCACACTGCACAATTTCCTTGCTACCAGTGACCTATTTTGCCTCCATGTACCAAAGTATGACTTTGATTATGTCACTGTCCCAGCCACTCTAAATCCCAGCCACTTAGCAGCAAACTTAAAGTAGGTCACAAGAAGTTCAGAAACAAATGGCTTACAAAGCTAAATCTTCACTCCATCATGTCAATGCCAGTACTGTACAAGCAAGTAAACCGTAAATCCTCACAGCACCACTGCAGAATGTCATTGTAATACTCCAGAGACCAAAGAAGAAAATACTCTCTGAATTAGCTGTTTCTGCTTTTATTAATTCTAGTGGCTTTTGCTTGATGCCTTATGAAATTACCATAACTCGTGAATGGTGGTCCTTCTTCATTTGACACTAGGGGCGTGGGGGAAAGGACATGACTCAAGAACTTTTCATTTTACTGCAGACTAAATTGTTCTGTGACCCTAGACAAGCCACCATACCTGTGCATGCCTGTTTCCCCACTTGCCAGGCAGAGGCATAATTTGCTCTGCAGGTGAATTGGGTGCTGCTGGCCCTAATTCATCAAGTCCCTTAACAGCCTGCCTACCTTTGAGCTCTTGTGGAAGTCCTTTGGGGAATTTTTCTGTGGCTGTTTGCTGCAGTGGACTTAATGGTGCTCTGGGCAAATGGAGGATTCAGATCACCAGAAAGTCCACTGTGACCAACAACCACCACTGGTAGTTTCTTCTCTATCTTCTTTTTCATTAGGAGTTTGCACATGGCTACAAAGTCCTTGTTTCACAATGCCTACTTTTCCATGTTCGGAATGACAGAAGTCAGACTGCACCAGTGCATTTTTTCCAGAGTTTCCAGGGGGCTTGTTTTAACTAGCTGTACAAATACCCATTCAGCTGTAGCCAAACCATCATAAATCATTTCCTGCTATTTTTACAGACAGGTATTTTGTTCCCATGTGACAGTGAGTCCCCACATTTTCAAAAGCATTCTGCCCGAAGGTGATGTTTGCCTTAGTGCACAGTGTAAGCATACAAGAGCTCTCACAGTACTTTTTGGTGAGATTTTTGCTGCACACAAGTCTTTCAGCAACTCCTTTATATGAATGAATTTCATCCACAAAAAAAAAATCAGTTTCAAGATTTTGAACTGAAAAGCACTGTGTAAGTGCCTAGGGTTATTTTCAATTAACAATATCTAATTCCAAGCACATCATGAATCACATTTTTCTTCTCTCTTTAGAGCCAACATATTAATCCTTTGAAACAAAAATGGCTGCATTTTAATGAGAGTTTAAAAGGGTGAAAGTTCTGCTCTAGTACACTGAGCATAATAGATTTTTGTGATGTATATCTTCCATCCAATCACTTTAATTTTCAGAATAATATCTGGAGAGCAGCCTGTTTTATCTCTGGTGTCTCCTCATTCACTCCACTTAGCTTTCAGTGTGTGTATCACAGTTAATTTGAATTTGATATTTGTTATTCTTTATGGGCAATATGTTACAGTAACACCAAAAAGATGACAGTGTTGTCCTCTCTGGGTTGGCTTGCACAACGTATCTCAAAGAAGTACTCATTTTAATTGTGTTTTTCCACATTACTTCCTGGCATTACAACATAAAGAATCCCTTGTTAGATGAAGTTCTCAGCTGACAACATGGGGTATTAGCACAGGAAATTTTGTGCATGCAAATCCTTGCAGAGGCAAGAAGAATGAGCAGTTACCAAAATTAAGGATGAGATGGAACTGCAGCTATGAGGCAGACAATGACAACACAAAAGCATCTGCTAATTTTATTCATACTCAGGAGCTATCAGATGTTCTGTAGTTATACATGAGGTAAGAGCATGAGGTAAGTGGACACATCCTCCATCAACCGTCTGCTGAAATTTTTAGTCCACTTCAGACTATAGATGAATTTACAGTCCCTTACAAGTGATGCCATAAAAGCACCTCCTTTCTTCCATTAACATTGCAGAAGTGTACAGTCTTCTCCTGGACAGATTCATGGCAGTGTCTCCCTGCTTCTCTGCTGGCTCAGGTCCTCCTGCAATTTCCTTTCTCTGCCACATCCACTTACCCTGGCTGCAATCACTTCAGAAGTGACTGATGTCACTTGTGTCCAAATCAACTCAAGACAGAAAAAAAGCAATAGACAGGAAAGGACAATGCTACCAGTCTTAGTACACTTATTTGTAATGATGGCTGGATTCTCACGGCTCATTTAGACAGAAGCAAATTAAAATTAATTTGCTAATGGCAATTAACCCTACAGGCATAACAGAGAGCTTGCTAGACCTGATCCTGTTATCACTCTGAGAGATTTCAGATGCAATTTTCACTGAGTTCAATAGAATTTCTCCGGATTTAGCAAGGAAGATCAGTTCTTGCTCTCAGCGTGCTGTTTAAAATATACATGAGAATTCTTCTTTCCATTGTGGCAGAACAAAAGCCATTCTCACTGCTCTAGCTGGGGAGGCTTTGGGGCAAAATGCTTGTCAGCACGTTACCTCAACTGACTGATTTCTCTGCTGCACAGATGAGCAAACTAGGAGTCTTCAACTTCAGATCATCACAGGAATCAGAGCACATGTTCCCTTACACTCTGTGCTCCGCATGAGATGAAAGAAAAAGTAGGTTGATCAGTGCATGTGAAGAAGAGGAGCTAAGTGTAACACCTCTGGCCTGGCCTGACCTGACTGGTCCCTGTTGACCCAAATTTGCACCTCTGCCAATTCAGGTAATGAGCATCAGTTCAGTGCTCCTACTCTCTCCTAACCAGCATCTCCCCTAAGAGCAGAGATGGCTCGCTCTTAATAAGTGGGTAGGAGGTTTTATTACTTTAATGGGGTGAAAAAGAAACTGGAACGAAAATAAGACATCAAAGCATCACTTCAAGACTGCATTTCAACATATCAAGCATTTAGCAGCAATACTGATTCCCAGACTCAACCCACTGCTACTGCTGGTTTCTATTCACTTGCCGAAATGAACTCTCTTGGTTGTACAAAGGTCTGAGACTTTGCTTAGTGGTCCATCTCTGAACACACCACTTCATTCTTTAGCCATTTTCTGCTTCATAAAGCCAGATCAATTCCCTATTCCAGTTCTTAGCCTCAGAAGCAGTTGCACTGATAAAACCAAGTGAGTAGGTGGAGTGAGATGTAGGGCACAAGAACTCCCCAAGTTGTTGCCTTTGCCACATCCTCAGAGCAGGAAACCCTGCCCCATAATGAGATCTCAAAAGATGGAATTCACTTGTACACAGAAGCCCAGTGCAAGAGCAACATGCAGTTTTAAAAGTCTGATTTGTTCTTAAGTAGTGCTCATGTCAGAAATGTTTTATACTAGCAGACAAGAGCTGGTTGTGAATTCAAACCCTACTGTGTCAGATGTTGTACCAAAAAAAAAAGAAAAGAAAAAGAAAAAAGGAGGATCTCTGCCTCAGAGAGCTCTCACACAAGCATAAGTCTGTGAAGAAACACAGAAACAAGGCAATATTGGCCAGCATGACAGATGGAGAGTCCTGCACCCACACTCACCCAGCATCACGTTCTTGTTGGTGTTGCAGAAAAGGAGACACTCAAAGAAGTGAAAATCACAAGTTTGTTTTATTTTCTCCCTTCATGTCAAAGGCCTGTAGAAATCTCAGATTTGTATCATCTGTCACAGGCTGATTGGCATAGTTTTAGTGGACCCTTCAGCTCATCCAAACCTTTTGTTGTGACACTCAGGGTATTAGGGACATGGTATGCATTGTTCTGCAGTCTTGCCGTATCTGAGTCTGATTACCCTTGACCAAGCTGGATAATTCTGCAGACATTTTTCTCATCTCTTTTCAAAGCCAAATACTGAAATCTACTAAAACAGAGCCAGGCTTTGGCCACAGCCAGTGAAAACACATATGTACACAGAGTGAAAAACCCAGGAAGTTTTCCAGAGTCTCAGAAGGCCTGTATTTGCCTTGCTATATTTCTAACTACCACAAAATGCTTCACTTTTATTGTACAGCAGAAGTAAGTGTTGGGATTATGGGCATTGATGATGTATTTATTCACAGGTCTATCACCCATAAATAAAATATCTTTCCTTGTATTGCAGACAACAAACTTCATAGCAAAACTCTGTTCCTGTTGCAAACAAATTCAGCACAATAATTTTCTCCTCTAAACAAAATGCATGTTTTAACATCTTGAAGTGTCACTAGTATCAGTCACCTAAAGCTCTCAGCAGGCTCTGGCACTTCAGCCAGGTGCTGAAAGGAAAGTTTAGAATACTAACTTTAAGCAGAGATGTTTGGAAAGTTTGCTTGGCAAAATTGAGACACATATTATTTAGGAATAGCCACCAGCACACTTTATAGTTGATCTAACACCCACTGAAGACCTCAAGGTAATTCATGGAATTCATTCTGCCATGTGTGGGTTCTCATGAGCTTCATCCCAGGATGAAGTAACAGAGTGTTATAATTGAGAGAGCATAACAGAAGGGGATACCTGGGGCTCCTGGCAAAACACTGCAGGCAGGATGTAGAAGAGACTGGAGTTGCTTGGACATGAAAATTTGGCTCTAAGCAATAGTCTTGAGCAACGTAGTAGCCATTTCCAACAGCCTTGTGGCCAAGCAGTTTCACAGAACTCTCCCCCTGCTTTGGGTCTTTGCCCTTGTTCTAGTGATGTAGTGTATGACCTCAAAGACTGCTAGTCAGTGAGATTTTGAAAAGCAGTCTGCAAGGTGGGAAGTTACAAAGTGAAAGTGGAAAAGCCATTATTGATTCACTCCAAGTGGAAGCGTTGGTAACCCAAAAGCAGAGTGTCTCCCTCTGGGCAGCCCTGAACCATTTTGTAAATTCAAATGAAAGGAAGCTCATACTTGGATACTTACTTAAATCACCTGACTTTCAAGAGGTGCTGCTCCCATGGACAGCCAAAGAGTAATGGATTTAAGAAGGTAAATGTCAGTACATCTTGGGTGAGCAGAAATGCCTGGGCTCAGAGACAGGCTATGGTGAAGTGTGAATTCAGTACAGAAGCATCGATATTTCAGTCCTTCAATCTCCAAGAAGGCTCCTGCATCTCTTTTCAACCCATTAGGCAATAAGGTGAAATACTGGGCTCAAGGGTAGCTGTTATTCACAGCTATATCTTGTATATCTTTGCATTCAGAAGAAATTTTATTCATCTGTCAAGAGAAACAGGTCCAGATAAATTTCAAAGCTGTGTGGGAGGATATAGCCGTGAAGCACACAGCAACGAGATCTCCAGTGCAGCAGCCTGGGTGCTAGCCTAAGTAGATAGCAAATGGGGAGTTGAGTACTGGGGACTGGCTGGACAGAAGCCTCACTTTGCTCTCTGCACCAGGACCCACATCAATCATGCTGCAACACTGGCTGTAGAGATTTAATTTGGGGAATTTCCTCCACAAGTGACCTAATGAGGCATAGCAATGTCTGTATGCTGCTTCTGCAGCTGCCCCATCATTAGAGGTGCTCATTTCCCAGGTGAGCATGTGATTTCCCATTCCCCTGGGTTAGAAAAACAATGTAATTATAAACCAAATTCAAATCCCTGCTTCAGGGAGAGGCAGTGTCTGATATGCATAATTTGTAAATGGACATCATATTAGCACTGCACAGGCAACAGTATCCATTGCTCCTCTGTGTTCAGAATTATGAATTCTTTCTTCATCACTTCAAGAGTCACTTTCATTTTTTTCTTAACACTTATAGCCCAGAATGGTTCCGTGCTAGCATGAACTTTACAAAACAAAGTATTCCCGGTAGAAATGAAGAGACAAGTGGTCATCTAGCTTACTAACTTCTATCCAAGGAGACAGATGAGCTGCATTGACCACAGGAACATAACTGTAATCTGTCAATAAATTTTCACTTTCGTGCAGGTATTTTTTTAATTTCATTTTAATTTTCTTTTCACTTTTTCATTTACTAACCTTGTACTTGTGATTTTGCACACTGGGTATCTCATGTTTAAAACATAAATCTGTGATTTTATCATAACACCATGCAGAACTCTCATATTTCTAAGGCTCACCCATTAAAATTTCACAGATGGGAAATTCAAGCCCTGGACTCCTGCAGACCTGAGCTATAAGCAAACTCTCTGGGTCGGAAAGACCCTGATTTTCACAGACACTTTACTCAGAAAGGCTTTGGGCTTAAAATGTCCATAGATGACAAATGGAAATTAGGTTGTAAGTTGTTGTTTGGAGATATGCCAGCTCTGTTCTGCTTTGCTTGCTGGGCTAGGAGATCATTGACCCAGGGTGGCCTTGAATTTGGATCGAGAGCTCACTTCAGCACTTCACTGCATCCTGCTGCTCATGTGAAAGGGTACTGTGTTCTAGGGATGCACAGAAGTCCAAACCTCAGGCAAAGGTTGAAGAGTACCCCCTTTTTGGGGACCAGGTCTCATTCAAGATGGCAGGGGGAGCTCCATGATTCTCACTCCTTTCTCTAAATTCTGCTTACATCCCAGCCAAGCTTTTTTCCTTCCCTACTCCCTTAGGCCAGTCCTCAGTGCAGCACCCTACACTCCTGCCCCATATGCATATGCAAGGATATTCTGACTGTCTCCTTCATTAAGAAACAGTGAAAGTTTCCTCTTTCTGTCCTACAAACAGTGAGTCCCTGCTGGCCTTACAGGCTGCCATGATACTGAGTATCAGTGCTGCTGGCTCTGCAGGTGACAGAGCTCTGCAGACATCCCGTAAGGCCTTTCCTGCTGTCCCCTCTACGCTAATATGATGACTGGACTGCTCTAGCTCCAAGCAGATCACTTCCTCTCTCTTTGCCTCATCTCACAGAACCCTGGAGGTCTGTTCACATTTATTTTAGGCTCTGGGTGGAGCCCATTTCCCCATTTCAGTTTGATTTGCCTTTATTCCCAGACAATTACGTTTCTCCTTCTTAGGGAGGCCAGTTCTTGGATGAAATAAAACCAACCTGTCCTTACTAGTATTGTTTTTGTTATTAGCATTTTGCTCCTCATTCACTGGGATACTGGACAGCCTGCCTCCATCAGTGGACTGACACTGATCGAAAGGGTACCCTGACTATGCAGATATACATGCTGTGAGGACAGCCACCTGTGCAGCTCTGCTCTGGTTTGTAGGTTACTACAGAACTTGAGCTGGATGATGGATTTCAAGCACCTGCAAAGCCAACAGCCCTGCCTTCAAGCAGGGAGCAGAGACTGAACCCAAGAGATGTTTGCCCTGGCACGCAAGGAGTGCCTGGAAAGCCACTGAGAGTGGTTCACCTGCGAGTGCTACGGAGTCATCTTCAGTCCTTACTCTATTTGAGCTGAAGTCAATGCAACTTGGGCAGACAAGGACATTATCCCTCATCTGCTAAAACACATCTCTAGGATCCATGGACTGGGCTGACAAGGACATTAACAAGGCTACTTTACTGGTGAGGGATAAACACACCTTGCTCCCACAGGTGGAAGGCACAGCTCAGGCCCTGCAGACAGAAATACTGAACAAAATATTATTCCTTACATCCAGCTGTAACTGAAAGAGCAAGGGAGAGCTAATTCCTCCTCCTCCCCATGCTTCAGGACAGGGATTATGGTGTCTAAGGAACCATGAAGGAGAAACCCTCTCAACAGTATTTCTAGTCTTCTCTGCAGCCTGTTCTTGCCACTGTTCTGACAAGTGTAAATCATGTTTTGGTGTAAATCTGGACCCACTACATCTGTCATGTCCGGATGGCAATGTTGGCTACGCTGTTCGTAAATCCACTGAGAATGATGTATTTGTGCTGTGGGATGACATCCCATAATGGGATTGTGATATTCCACAGCCTAAGATTTCCTACTTGTGACAAAGACAGATTTCATGAACAGCAAGGCTGCTGGGAGACCTGATGAACTTAGAGGATATTCAGAAGCTGGGGATCCTTCTGACCTACTCAGCTATAACTCAGATATAGTGGAGACAGTTTCCAGTGCTTTTCAGACCCACCACTAAACACCATTAGCTACGTGTCTGGTCATCTATTTGCATTCAAAACACCACACAGCACAAAGTAACTAAATCTAGAAAAGCACAGTCAAGAACTGCATATATTTACAAACCAGCCTATCATATTGATTCAACTACACTTAATATAGCAAGTACAATACTAAAAAAAGTAATTTCTATGTCTAGAACAACACCATTTATTCTCCTCAGAGATTTAGAAAATGAATTCTTCTTATAATGAAATTCTGCATTTTTCTTTCCTCCTAGTTGTAGTTTATATATGGAAAGCTTAAAAAAAATTCTCCATCCTTTATTAGTGGAAATACACATATGCCACATCCTTCCCTTCTTTGCTGTGAGCAGAAGTTGTATATGTGTGTATTTATGCATATGTACATTTCTGCATGTAAATTTATGACACTCTAATCCTCTTAGGTAGTAAAACAACTTACACCTAACTTATTTCCTCTGTCTCACTGGGAATTAATCCATCTGGACTTAATAAAGTAGGTGAATTAATATGTTAATCTCATTTTGTAAAAGCAGTCTCAGAAATGCTGTCTTGTTCAAGGCCAGACAGTAAGAGGAAAATGTTAAAACACGGCCTCTGTATAGAGTCCAGCAGAATTAGTTACTCAGCCTCTTGAGTCTCAGTCTTGTTTCTCTGGCACTGAAACCAGCTGTGTTGTCTGTATTTAAATGCACAGTCCTTTTAAATTACTATTTTATTCTACTAGACTTCTTGTTCTTCACTTACATCAACATATGTATAAACATGGAAAAGAGTTTCATGTAAGTTAATACAATAAAAGAGAAGCCAGTGTATAATGCAAACTCCAAATCCCCTATCCCTGCACAGCCCAGGGCAAGGGAAGTGCAAGGACCCATGGTTAGGTTACTGGAAGCTGAAGGCCTTCTTACTCATCTCATCTGGAAGCTGAGTTAAAATCAGTACGAAGCTGATGCTGCCTGCTCTATAGGAGAGGTTACTCAGTGATCCAGGGCACATTCCAAGCCCTAATTTCCAATAACTGCATCACAGACATTTCATTTTACAGGTGAGTAAAAATACAAATAAGCAAAGTGAAGCAATCTGCTTGTGGTCATACATGTCTGTGACAATGCAGAAAAGGTCTCAGTGTTTCTCAAGCCCCTCCTATCTGTCCCTGCAGGTGAAGCTGCATGCACTTCACCTGTGCTAGGTACTGTGTATTCACATTCATAAGCAAATTTATTTCTGTTGTTTGCTCTGCTGCCCACTTCCACGTGTCTCCTAGCATCAACAGCTACCCAGGGCTGCAGGTGTGTAAGAGAGATGCTTACACATAAATCAGTACATCTTTGAAAGCTGCCACCTCCCAGGATTGTCCCACAGATGAGGACATTGGAAGCCAAATTCTGCGTGAGGAGGAGTGGACAGGGTTTCTCTGACATCAGCAGTGTTGTGTGTCCTGAGCCACATTATGTGCTTGGCTCACTCTATATGGCCTCAATCAGGCTAAAGGCTTGTAGAATGGCGTAAAAGAAGCGTTGATGGGGTTTAACATAAAAAGTAGAATCAGGCCACTAAAGCTGATCATTTAAATCCAGCAGGTCACTGACTCTTTTGTGTTGATCTGAACTGGCATAATCAAAACCTGGCTGGGTTCCACTTGCGGTCTCTCCATCACACATTACTTACCATCTGAATTTCCCTGCATTCAGGGAACACTCCCACCTCTCCTGCCCTGCTCTCTGAAGGAACAGTTAGTTTGAATAATAAGATCCCTTTTTAATAAGATTCTCTCAGAAATCCCAAATGCCATAGACTGCACATCAGTGTGTGCAATCTCAGTCATTCACATACACACATCAGTGATTTTTCCCATCTCCAATTTATCGATTCTGCTTACAAATTAATACTTATATATATTTCTGCTCTTTAAAAAATGTAGCATAGTATGACTGCAGTGCAGCCCTGCATAACTGCAGAAGTTGTATGCCAGACATACTACTGCCAAGGGGTGAGCTTGCCTGTATACAAGAGGCTTGTACAGCCCATGAGCACGGTTTCAAGCCAGTGTTTGCATGAGAAGTCCCTTAGATTTGTAAAGCAGGTAATGAAAGGGCTTTTTCATGTGTTTTGTGAGCTATATTTCAGATTTATTATTACCAAAGGACAGAAACCTCCCCTTGCATTACTGATCTCTGCAAAAATATCATGGTCACCGCCACTAAAAACACTAACACCAAGTTTATTGCCGGCATCTGGAAAAATGCCATCTAAGTGGTACCTTCATTTCGAACACACCTGTCCAGACATTTGGCTGGAGCTGGTTTCTGATGCCTCAGAGGAGGCAGTACCGTTGTGCTGGTGTCCATTAGGCAACAGAGAGCCTGCAGTGAGGTTGGTTCTTCTGAACTTTTAGCTTCAGCCAGTGTTTTGCAAAAGAGAAAAAAATCAGGGAAAAATCTTAGAAAGTAATCCTGGAAGACAATCTTCAAAAACCTGGGATACTGCTGAGGACCACATGGAGTACTTTGAGCATCTATTTTGCAACCAGGCCCTCTGATTTCTATATCTGATCAATGCAGCAGCCTGAAAACGTAGCAGATATCTTTGAAAACTGAAGGTTTCTCATCTATAAATGGTTACCTTAAATGATGCAATGTTCAGAGAAGTGTTTGTGCTTTTTTTTTTTTAATTTAAATCAGATATCACTAGACTCTATCCCACATATTCAGCTTCATGTGCTCTGATCTCCATGCTGATAGTTCAGCATGGGGCTGGAGAATCTGTCCCAGTTGGAGACAGTGAGAAGGGAAGGCAGTGAGTGCTAGCTAGGCTGTCACAGAGGGCAATTTGGGATGATGAGATAAGTGAACTAACTGGATGCTTCTGTAATAACATCAATGGCAAAACGGAACTGACAAATGCACTGCTATGGTAGTAACAGTGCATTTACTACCTGCACTGCACAACAGTAACTTGGTTGGGATAACTGCCTGTGGATCTCTCAAAACTAGGTTTCTACACTGTTTGCAGTACCAGGAAAATAGTGGTTTACCAGTGCCATATATTCCTCTTATATTTCATCCACAGCTATAAGCACTTATGATACTTGTCCTTATTGATATCTCCCCCCTGCAGAGGAATGTCATGTGGTAAGAAGCACCAAACTTTTGGCTGGTTGTAGAGCAGAGCAGTGCAGCATAGGCAGTCCTGAGTCTCTTAAAAGCCTTCTGCCAGCCGCAGTGGGACCTGTGCCTGCTTGCGTCAGCACTTAATTCACTCTGAAAAAAAGCCTAATGATGGGCTGAATTTGTTCTTAGTACAACTCTCTTGACTTCAGTGGAGTTTCCCTTGCGGTGAATTTGTTCTGACACACTCACATTGTGCGATGAAGCAGAGCAGCAAAGGTACTGGCTGGCAGGCCATAATCAAATCCCACTTCAAGTAGCACAGACAGCCTGCTGCCAGGGGTTTGGAGCAAGGAGAGAGGCAGCATGCCAAAGCCATCTCCTGCAGAACTGTACTCTTCCCTATTATTTAGTTATACTGATGCTGACAAATGTATTTTGAATCTTTAATTTCTACTGCTTGGGAATACCTCACCAGTGTTCAAAACTCTGGGTGGCTTCCGATTAACCAGCCACACCACCATCCATGAAGCTCAACATTCAGTGTCTGCGGTGTCTGCTGTGGTCACAACCAGCATCAGGATTGCTGTGAGGGAGCTTGGACAGGTTCCCCTCCGGGTGCCAGTTGCAGCAGTGGCTTTGGGAGGCGCTAGTGCTCTCCTCTGCACGGCAAGACCACGCTCCTGGCCCTGAGTGTGGCAGTTCCTGCCTTAGCAGCACGAGAAGGACAAGCAGAGTCTGTTCCAGCCTGTCAGGCAGATACCGAGCAAGAGATGTAAAGTCATTTTCTCATCTAAAAGATTCCAACATGAGGAAGAAAAATAAACATAAGACTTTCTGGGATGAACACACTCATTTCCCAGAGCCGTGACAAGAATCATTAGACCTTTGAACCTCAAATTCCTGTAGGATACTGCTGGGAAGAAATACATTTATATTGCATGATGTTATGCCTTGAGACAGGATATTCTGTGTAGAAACTGCTGCGAACAGACAGGCCCAAATCTACTGTAGGCCTGGTATGAATTTCCCTATTTCTTGTACAGTGCTGGAAGAAATCACCCCACTGTGATTTGTTAGAACTGAGGAATAAGACCACTTCCCTTCACTTTCCTCCAGAAATCCCTTTTTGAATTTCCCACGAATAAGGTTCTTCCTTTCCTCTGAAAAATTGTGACCAGGTCTCTCCCTACCCTTAAGAAAGGGAGCTGGCAACTGCTGAAGTGAAAATGCTGGACTTCACATGTGGAATTCTGATGAAAAAAGGAGCATTTTTCACCAGAAAATAAGCACTTCCATACACTGAAGATACTCGTGGGAGTTTGTACCTTCTCTCTGCCAAAGAACAAGCCCTCCCCTGTTGCTTGTCCCTCCCCCTCCCAATTAGTACCAATGACAAAAGTTAGCAACAGAGAACCATGGCACTCTCTTAACAGCCCAGCTGGTGCCCAAGTCAGAGAAGACAGACTTTGTCTTCTCTGTGAGGTTTCTCTTTGATGGAGTGATTCCTTGTCTTCTCTGCTTCCTAACAGAGATGGACTCAGAGACTGTGTGTTTCAATGGATACCTAGTTGCTCTGATTGCAGAAGAGCCTGGTTTGATCACTTTGGGGCTCCCTCCAGGACTGTGTTCTTTTTTCTGTTGCTGAGAAATAACAAGATTCTGGAAACTGAGCCCAGACTTCCTGAATTGTAGCAGTGGGTGTCTAAAATCTACTCCCGAATTCTTGGCAGCATTCTACAAATACTCTACCTTGCATGAACCACAAGTCTTGACCAAGACACCATTCAATCTGCTCTGCTATGCCTGATCTGCATGCAGATTTTCTATGCTCTGTTTGTTTCTCATGAATGCATCAGAAAAGTTGGTGTGCATCCCAGGGTGGTGTCCTGGGAGCTGTATCTTGGAGCTTGTGGTTTAGAAAAAGCTGAGCTCAGGTGTGTTTTGCTCTAATAAAGTGTGTTCTTTTTTTTTTGGTGCATTTTCATTTTTTATTATTTAACATTAAATTTAGCTGTGGTTGAATAGGCCAAATCTATAGCTGGTAGAAATGTCACTCTCCCTTATTGCAGGTAGAAAGCTGAAGCTATATAGTAGCATAGTAATAACTTTATGCTTCTAGGTAAACAGAAACGTGATTTACAGGTTTGTAAAGCTTTGAAGTTCTCAACATAGCAAGCGAACTGTGAAATGTTAGAGATAACAGCCAGTGAAGGAGCACAAGAAGCAGAAAGCCTGCTCACTCTGTATCCAGCCATTGATCTGACCCTGGGATTTCCAAATAGGTCCCCAACCATCACAAGCCACATCAAAGGCAGTCCCTTTTACAACATAAATGCTGAATCGTGACATGAAATAGTAATGATAACACATCAAACAAAGCAGGTGTTATCTCACTATGGGACTATGGTACTAAGAACTCATCAGGCGAGTAAAATACTGAATCTGGAAATGTGCGGAGGAACTAAGAACTGATCAGACTAGTAGGATCACAAATCTGGAAATGTGTGAGGCAGAAGTAATCCTTACAGGTGGGGTCTTAGCCTGAATGGAGACATGCAGCTCTCTGAACAGACCCCAATCAGAAAAGCTGTCTAACAAATACCACCACATCACTGCCAGCAAGGGCACTGATGGGTAAGAGAGTTACTGGCTGATACAAGTAGCAGCATCCTGAGACACAGCAAAGGCTGCATGTGGAGGTGAAAAAAAATGTTGTTCTCTGCACTCTATGGACCACAAAGGATGGAGATATGGTAAAATCCAAAAAGACTGTTTGTGGGTTATTGTTGTGGGAGTGGCCTTTCAGGGGATATGAACTCCAATAGGGCTGACTAATTCTCATGGCAGTCCCATAGCCCCCACCGATTGCCACCTGGCTAGCCCCAGCTCAGTTAGCAGGGATTACACACTGCTGCCTCCCAGTGCAACTGAGCAAGATCAGTGATTTGACTGCTACTGGAAGTCCCGGGGGAAAGAATTCACCAGTCCTTCTTAAATTAAAATCACATAGTGGAGGCAAACAAGTCTGCACTGGAACATTAAAAGCAGCAGGGCTAAATGAGCTTCAGTGGAAAGAAAAAATCTTTTATTTGTCTAAAATTACAATAAGAAGGAGAGATGGCCACAGGCTTTCCAGGGTAATGAATGTGCTTTGTTGCAGTCTAAGGTGAATAGAAGTGATGGCTACATCTATCTGGCGAATGGTCTCCCACAAATGGTCCCTGAGCATTCATGCAGGTTTGAGTTGTTGGAAAATGTGCTGGTCTGCTACAGACTGGCAACAGTTTGGGCTCCTTTCTTCTTCCATCCCTTTGGGCCAGTCAGGGGATATGAGGAGACCACAGCCTAGCTGGAAGCAGGCTGTGTTAATGAATCTCTTTCACATCATTGTTACTATAAGGCTTCACCTACTGATGCAGAGGAGATTGCTGGTTCAGTGCATCCCCATTTCTCTGCTGTGGGTGAATGAATCCCTCTGACCTTTTATCCTCCACAGTTACACAGAGGAAGCTCTCCACCACCATACACCAGTACTGCAGCATCAGCAGGCCTGGCTGAGATTGGGGTGGCCACACACCATACCTAAATAGTGGCTTGCTTTTGCTAGCTCATTATTACATAAGAGTCATTAAATGGGAGGCTGTAGAACAGAGGTTATTTCAGAAAGCTGACTTCTCCCACTAGGAATCCAAGAGATAGAAGATTTCCTGACTAGACATGTGCATCCTCTGCCAAAGGCTTACACAGCCAGCACTTTCTTATGATTACAACTGTCTTTGAGAGAAAAATATGTTCTAACAAGCAGTCCCTAATCCTTCAACTACTGCTACAAAAAAGCCCTAGCCTAAGAGTTCCTGCAGTATAACACTTTTGAAATGTATGTGCCAGGAGTGATAAAAAACCTCTATTATACATGGAAAACAAATCTGTTTCAGTTGGGTGCACTCAGACATTCCTTCTGATTTGTTTAATGTGCATCTTCTGTCCAGCCTGTCTGAACAGAGACCAACTTAATGAAGCCCAAAGATGTAAAGGTTTTAGATCTTTTTGTTATGTTGTAGATGAAACAAAAGCAAAACTGCTGTGGGATGGTGGGCATCAAACAACAGAAATAACATTGGTATGTGCCTTCATTTATTGTATAGCAGCCATATGGCAAAGTCTGTAGTTTCTGAATAGATAGCAGAATTCTCTCAGGAGTTGCCACACAGGAAATCCATGAGGAATCCTTACAGTAGAGACAGGTGGCCAAGAGCTGCCCCACCACACATGCTGCTGTCAGAATGAGAATACACTTATACTAGAGTTGCAGCTCTCTGCCCTACAATAGCGACCAGTTCCTGCCTCCTCATCTGGTATTGCTTCCTTTAGGAAAGAGCTGCTCTTTCTGCAGTGCATTCCTGCTCTCTGGTTTGGGTCATCTTCAGAGAAGGCAGGAATTTGTGGAAGCTGGCAGCACCTTCAGCTGCAAACACTGAGTACCTTCCTCATCTTTAGACAATGACTATTGTCATCTCCTCCTTCCTTATTGGCATCATTTCTTGATACACAGCGAAATTTTGTTTATTGAGTTGTCTTATGGGTTGAACATTTTCACATTTGTGGAACAAGATAAACCCAACTTATATATTAACATTTATTTGGCTGCAAAAATGATCTCTTCACACCCAATGACCTGTGCTCTTCCCCACCCTCAGACAGAAGCCTCACCCAAAATATTATTCATGTTCATTGTCTTGCCAATCTACACAGTCTTGTTGGACTGGCAGACTATTTGATGGTCAAAGGCAGGTCTCTCAGTAATTCTTTTGGTTCCCTAATGGGCAGGTCTAGTGGAGACACTTTGCTTGATCTGTGCTGTGATGACACATTGGCAGAGAGGGGCTGTGTAAGGCAGAATGGGTCAGGTCCTAAAGGTTTTTTACGTCAAAGTCAGTGAGTAAACCACTGGAAACCTGTACATTTTATTGTCATGACAGGCCGCAGCAAAATTACATTCCTCAGACAGGCTTTATTGCCACCCACAGACTATGTCTCTGCTGAGATCAGGCTTCACGTCAGAAGAGGTGTAGTGTGAAAGTACTTTGACAAATGGGTGGTGCCTGAAAGACCTTGAAGTCCTAACAGATGAAGATGAGAGAAATTATTTTTGTCTCTACGCTATAGACAGACAATGGAGTAGGTGTACCTCCAAACTGTGCAATGTTGCTCAGGGCACTGAACCTGCTGATAATGCTTGGTGTTGCTAAAAACCACCATTTTGACAGGCATGGGCAGCACACTATGACATTGCCTTCAGCTAGCACACCTCTCATCCTGACTTGCCAGATCAGTGCTCTGTGAGTGTGGCCAGACTGCTTCCAGACTGAGATTGGTGATTGCACAGCCAGTCTGGCCCTCTGTCCCCTAGTTTCTTTGAATTTCTTTGCATCAGAGTTAGCGTGGCCAAGTCAACATCTGAATGTACACCAGAACATCGACCCAGCACTATGTGAATAGGCTGTAAGAACTAGGACTTTTGTCTGATATCTAACTCAAGGCAAACTTTCAAGCTGGGCTCTAGTAAAGGGGTATGTATTTCAAAGTTGAAAATTTGAGAGAGGGGAATGCCTTAATGCAGTAATTTCACCTTCAACTTGTTTTAGTCTGAGGGAGACTAAAGTTTCCTACTGGGAATAGCTGGACAATAAAACTGTGATGTTTCTTTAGTGATCACCACAATAATATTAGATAAATAGATTTCACTGTTCAGTATCATCCCTCACCACATAAGTCACTCAAAGAATCCTGATATAAAGAGATGAAAAAACAACCTCAGAGGAAAAGTTAATTTTCCTCAAAGTTTAAAACCCTTTCAGAAATTTGAGGGAATTTCCTAGGTGGTCTTCTAAAGATTCCTTTTATATTCCTAAAGAACCTTTTATGCGCCGTCTTTCATCCATATATACCTTGGAGTAGGTCTCTTCCTTATTGAGACTTGTTTTTTACCCACAGGTTTCAGGAAGGGCTGATGGTTTGGGATGCTCCCATGCTAAGGACCCTACCCTGACATACCTGGAAATGCTGAAAAAATATTTAAGCTGCCTAAAATGCACCATTCATCATTTTCAAATTTGAATGAGCACAAGACCCTTGTTCACTCACTACTCTGTTCCTTTAACCTGAGAACCAGACAACTCCTAAGCTTTCCTTTACACTATGGTCTCAGTCAGGCAATGTCAAAGGGCACCATTTAAGATAGTCATGCTACTGTGGAGGATTCCTTTAATCTTTGTACTTTCTACCGCTGCAATCTGAGGCAATTAAAGAATGTGACTCAAGATATGTCTACACAATGCAGTGCAATGCAGAGATTTTCAGTCTACCACTGATTGATCCCCCAGTGGAAATTGCCCTGACTCACAGGAGTTGTTACAAAAAATGAGATTATGAACAGCTTCCAGAGCTGAGGCTTTCATTACAATAGTTTGGAACTTCCAGTGCCTTCAAAGTACCAGCGATAATGTTAGCTAACTGGAAAGAGTCAAAATATTTTTATGCATGCATAAACATTTAAAAGACAACCTTTCATATTTCCTAGTTAAAGGCTGCCTAAAAGAACAACAGATATATGGTAGAAATTGGAATCCATGACAGTATCTGGGAGAGGAGTTTGAAACTAGTAAGATGACAGGAAGGAGCAGCCTGGAACAGAGTGAAAGGAAGGGCACGACAGCTCAGGCACACAGGGAGTAGGAGAAAGCACTGTGCTCTGCTGTGCTGTGCTCAGAGAAAGCAGTGGCAAAAGCAATGGCAGAACAAATAGATCATTTACAAGTACTGAAACAGCCAACGTGTGAGGAGCTAACAAAAGCCCCTGGTAATGCCATGAGGCAGCAGAGCTCATGAGCCCTACCTTACCGGTAACTTTAAGGTACCATTACAAACCTGAGGAAGTACTTCTCTTTTTAGCATGCTCTAACAAGAGGAAAATATCACACACACACACAAATTATTCCACCACATGCAGAACTGTTTTAAAAAAACAAACTAAAGAAACCTCACACCTTACCTTTATACAATTTATAGAATCCAAGACTCAGTAATTTAATAATAACAGAATTTAAAATACTTTTTCTACTCGATTTACTTTGGCCTCATTCTCTGTAGGCATTATGACATTCAAGTGATTTTTTGCATATTATTTATCCAACAATATAATGTTTTTCAGTATTCTAAGCTTCTTCTACCTGTTCTCTTCCATATCATTTCAGTATTTTCAGTAGGTTTCTTGAACCTTTGACTCCAAACTAAAATAACATACTACAAATAAACAAAAATGCTCCCATAGCTGACTCAGCATTCCCCCTCCCCAAATCAGACCAGCCTTTCTGTTTATGATATTGAATTCTGCTGATTGCCCACAGTGAACATCCAATCTTTCGGAAAACTTCTTTTGCCTGTTCACTGTAAGTATAGCCTGTATTTTGGTAACAGAAGTACAACTGTATATTTGCCTTAGATAAGTGTGTGTGCATATTACAAGTGGTACATATCTCTCTACCACTGTTCTATAGGCTTCCTTACCTAATATGTCCGTGAATCTGTGTCGCCTGCATACCTTATCAGTCATGATTTTATGGTTTCTTTTACATAATTTCTGAGAATATTAAAAAGTATACGCCCAAGAACTGAGCATAAACTACACACCCAGGCTGTGCAGGGAAATACGCCCAGACAGTGATAATCCCTAGTTTATGGTTACCCTCTGGGGTTTAGTAAATAATAGAGCTGGAAAAGGAACTTATCAAGAATTAAAACTTTTTCTCACAAAAACATTTTGCATAGCACATAGAATGTGGAGGATTTGCTAGAGGACTGCATTTACTTCATTTGTTAGTGGCATTTCCTTCAAACTCTACTGGCTGGCAGGCAGGGACCACATAAAAGTATCTATAACTTACAATGTTTATTCAGGTATTCACAATGTGTGAATTATCATGCAAAGAAATACTAGATGTCAGACCTACAGAAGCAGGGCATCTCTTTGAAGACATCTTTAGACATCTCTTCCACCGCCTAAGGCATCTGAAAGTCTTTTAGTTAAAGGACCACAACATAGTTTGACAGTGGTCATCATCTGCAGTGCTAGGATTATCCAGGCATTAGTGCAGACTGGCCCAAATGGATGTCCCCTCCCCATGCTCTTACCCTTGTTTCATTTTAGGCAGCTTCTTCCGTGTGTGACAGTCTCTGGAGATAGGAGATACCAGAGATGACAAAAATCAGCAGGAATCAGCAGGAATAGCATCAAACAAGTAGACTAGAGAAACATCTTTCCTGCGTTACTATCTGTAGTTTTGATGCCACAGTGTTTGATTTCATGGATTTTGCTTCAGTCTATTAGAGAGAAAATGTAATTGTGAAATTCATCCCTAAAGTCTGGAGGAAAAAAGAGAGGACTGTGCCTAAGGATATACATAAGTGTGGAAACAAAAATGTTTGCCAAACATTGAGAAGGTTTACCCTCAGTTTCATAGCATTCCAGGGCTGGAGTCTGCAAAATGTCCAAGAAAGCTCAAAAGCTTTTGAGGCTTTGGCTAGGCTCGCTGAGATCAATAGGGCAAAACACAGGCCTGCCAGAAAGTGTTCTTAAATATCTCATTGAACCAGGTCTGAATGGCAAAAGATTGGACCTGATCATATCCAACCTCAGGAAATTAATCAAAAGGCAAATGTCTTGATAGCTGGCTGTGTAACTTAGCCTTCGAAAATCACCCATGCTTTTCAGGCCTATGCAAACCTAATACCAACATTAAAATCTAGAGGGATAACTGAAACAAATAATTCTTTTCTCATTTTACTCATTTTATCTGCAGATATCAGAGCAGTTGACAACTTTGCACAAATGTCAAGATGAAGCTGCTTGTGGTGAAGAACTAATTCAGTGGGTCCACGAGCAGGAGCAGACACCGGACTGCAGCTCCGTGCTGGGCCATTCTGTCCTGGTGCATGTCTGAGCTGACTCTGAAACACCAGCTGTGGTGAAGATGGAGTTCAGACTCAAGGGAGAAATCACCACCATGGTGCTTGCTCAAGAACTGACTTCCTCACAGAACCAAATCAGACCAGACCCCAGGAGCAAAACTAAAGAGTGACTCTGGCACGAAGCTATGGCGTGACTGCATGATCCCCTGACCACCATAAGCCCCACAGGGGACTGTGTAACAGGTAAAACGACCTCAACCTGAAGAATCGACCCTTTGAGGAGACCATAGGGATCCTACCTCCCATGACTTCCACCAGTGTACCGGTCTCTTCCTCTTCCCAGTCAGCGTGGGCCCCACCAGCCCCCCTGACCGGCTGCAGCGTGGGCCCCTCACGCACCAGCTCCTGAGCCAGCTGGAACCTGTGCTGATCAGCCCAGGGCAGCTCCTGAGCCTCCTGGAACCCGCTCTGCTCAGCCCAGGGCAGCTCCTGAGCCTCCTGGAACCCGCTCTGCTCAGCCCAGGGCAGCTCCTGACCCCCAGGCTGAGGCCTGAGCCTGCGTGTGGGGGGGCCCTGATGAGGCCCAGTTTGGGGAACCAGGGTCAGGGACAGCCTGGGATGGCCGGGGCTGTGGGGGCAAGCCAGGACAGCAGCTCACAGCAACTGCAGCCAGCCAGGGCAAGGCTGTGGCACCCTGGGCAGGGCTGACATGGGGCTGCTGGGCCCATGGGCAGGGTTTGTGGGTGGAGGGCCCGGGTGAGGCTGCTCAGGGCTGGTGAAGTCTCTTAGTGCACTCAGTGCCCCGAGGTTATGCTCAACACAGATTGCCTTGGTTTTCAGTTCAGGTTTTAAGTACCAAAGCTTAACTCCCTACTTACCAACAGCTTCTGTTACCCACACTCCCAGCACACTTCCCAGCCTCTTGACAGGCGCAGGGGAGCTTCCTCGCCAAGGCCAGCTGTCCCAGTGCTTTACCATGGCAAGTCCCAAAAGTGATTTACCATCATCTCACCAAAAGCACATCTGCATTTACAAAAGCCAGGGGAAGCTTGGCAGCGCCTCAGCTACCTGCCTTCCAGGGAGAAGCCTCACCCTTCACTGCACTTTCCAACACACAGTTGTTTCTTTCCTAGATGGCTGGCACAATGCAATTTGACCACCTTTATGTCTTAAGGGTTGCTCATCTGCTCATGCACCCATAGCATTCATCACTGCCACCGTTTCACTTTGGTGAAACTGTGGTGTTTTACAAAGCAGGTGAGTGCTCTAGTCCCTGAGCTAACCAGGCAATTTCACTCATGTTTGTCTTCTTTGGACCTGCTCATTTTCTCTGAAAAGTTAAATACCTCCCAGTATTTAGAGAGGCAGCCTTACTCACATGGAATGTTGGAGACCAAGGTACAAGAGCTCACTCACAGAACAGATATTTGAGATAAAGCAAAGGTCAAGTTTCCTTTTCACTCTGTGACCTCTGGCAAGTCCTGTCATCTCATACTGTTCCACCCTAGGAAATGGGAACTGAAACCAGCAGCTCTGAAACCTGAGCCTGGGGAAAAATTTTCCGAAATAAGAAGCAAACCCAGATGGCTTCACTCAGTGAATGGAACTAGAGTAATTTATCGCACCTGGTTCTTTAAGCACAGCAGCCTAGAAACTTGTTCCTAGCTGTCTGCATGCAAAGAGAGCCTATGGTTGCTTAAAAGATTTTTCTAAGTATATTATTATATTATTTTCTTCATTTTTATTCCTCTTCTGGATTTACATGTTAACACAAGGCAATAGAAGAACTGTGGGATTAAATGAAAGCTATTTTCCATAGTAAAATCTTAACTGATTAGTATACTTAATTTTATTTAGGGTTTTTTTCGTAAAGCTTTTTTTCACAGATTATCCTCTGCTATCATCCTTGTATAGCAGGCCTAGAATAAAGAGAACTTGCCAGGATGTGAGAGTGTCACGTGCTCCATCTCTGAAAGGCTTATTCAAAACTACAGGGAAGATTTACAGGTTTGTCTCTCTTGGAAGCCCTGTGCTTACAACTTTAACAGTGTGAAGGTAATTGCCTCTGCTTTTGCTTCCCAGCTTTACTCAGATGTTTCTCTATCATTGCTAATTCTCTCATTTTGATCCTATTCCTAAGAAATTTTTTTCATAAACCTAAACTGAAGAGTTAGGTGGATATTTGTGAATCACACAACATGTTTTGCTTAAAAACCAACAAGGGAGAAGGAAGCATTCTACTTTGAAAACCTGAAAACATAGCCTGATGGTGGCCTGGAGCCTTAGAGCTCTTAGGCCAGCGAAGAAAAAGCAGAGATGTGAACTTTGTGATTATTAAGCCATGACAAGATTATTTCTGAAGCCTAACATGAATTTTTGACACTTACAGTTTTAAGTCCTGGTCATGGCTCAGATGCACTATTTACTACCCAGGTAAATCTCTCTTGTCTGGTTTGGCTATGAAAGAAAGGTCTGTCTGCTCTGTGTTGTGTTATTCGTGGCACTTCTGCATGCATTCCTGAATGCAGGTGTGAGGAAAAGCTCATTCCATGATGGGTATATATTACTAATTGTATTTAAAAGTCTTCACAATGGAGATGGTCAAACACAGGAGTCCAAGAGGACCCAAACAGGTCATGATATTTCCATCATGGCTCGACAAGGCCCAGACCAACTTAATATGGTTTTAAAGTTACTTAGTTTTTAAGCAGGGTGTGAACCAGGTAACTTTCAGAGTTCCCTATCTCTTTTAACTATTTCATGATTCTACAATTTGTATGCATTGACATGGGCTTGTCCCGCTGGGTAACGTTGGCTAATAAAATTCCAGATGAATCACAGCATTGCCATGGGGTTTTTTATCTTTTTTTTTATCCTGAAATAAGAATAGAATATTCTGTTATTATTGATCTACTTTGGAAACTGCAGTATTGTTGTTCAGCTTCCGTATGCACAAGGAAAGAGGAAAGGAGGAAGATTGTATGTGACAGATATGTCTGTTCTCAGTGAGGCATCACTGCAGGGGTCTAGTGAAAGTGTTTTCCAGCTCTGCATTGCTAAGTATGCAAAGGTTGCTTATTTCTGTAGAAAATTCTGGATTTTTGAGGTTGTATGTGACTTTAGTATAACAGCGACATATTTTATCTTTCTGACTCATGTTAATAGCCACTCATCTCCTTACTCTTATCATTATAACAAAAATCAGTGATGCTCAGCAAGAACTGGATGTCTGACTTGCCTGGCAATGGCTCTGACATCCCTGTTTCCAAGAACTATTTGCCTCCTAGATTTAGTGTTCATTTCCTAGGTCATATCCTCCACTCAGGCTCTTTCTTTCAGCAGTGAGAGGCTACATTGCCACTAACTTCTACTTACTAAACTCTAACATAACATTTCAAGAGGCTTTCCTCTCGAGTCCATATCCACTGATGTGGGCGCTCTTTCTCAACAGATTATATCGTATTTGAAAGTTGAAAGTTCATTTCTTAATTTAGATAATAAAATCAATTAACACGCATGTGTTCCCCCAATCAACATTTCACTTTATAGCAACATGGTAGTTGGTATTCTTCAACTTTTATTTATGTGTTTTACTTTGATTATTCATGATTTTGAGATTCAGTGGCAAACAGGGAAGCTTGGAGATCTGAAGTGTGTAAAGTTTGAATTTTGATCAGCAGAACCCAAAATTAAGCATTTTATCTTGATCAAAGTACAATTATGATTTCTGAATGTCACACTTTGAACAGACTCAATCTGATAGAAAATGCTATCCAACTGTCTGTGGTTTCTGGAAAAGGAAATCACAGTCATAAACTAAAAAAAAATTATCTCCTGTGGTCAGCTGTATTTCCTAAACTTTGTTCACACAAACTTTTATGTATACATAAGTATGCAAACACACCCAGAAGTCATCTAGAGTCCTAAAAGCTTTGTTGATAAGGAACCCTGCTTACCTCCTGAGACATAAGCCTTGTTTTCCCACATAGCTCAAAACTTAAGTACTCTTTCTATAAATACAGTTTGCTCCAAAGCAAACAGCAGAATGCTGATCACTCACTCTGAACCTGTCAATGACATAAGTGATCTCCACTTCAGTTTATTTCATTTAAGATGTAGAGCTTGTAGAACAAAGTGCAAATAGCAATGCATTTCACAAGCTTCATACCTTGCTAAGGTACAGAGTGGGTTTAGTTTGTGATCTGGGGACAGATTGAGCAACAGGTTAATTTTTCTGCCTCTCTCCACTTGTAAAAGCAGCAGGAGCTGCCAGACTGAGAGTTTATTTAGCTCAACTCAGTCACCTGGACAAAGAGATATCTGTGGTCTAGGTAATGGAGAGCACTACACAGCTCCAGTAATCATGGGAAGTGTAGGATTTGGAGCAGAAAAGGACATGAATAAAAGTTGACAAGTTTCTTCTTTTTTAACTAATTTATAATTGTACATCTCTATATATTTGCATGAAAAGGAAATGGTACTAGGAATTTTTGTGAAGCAACTGTAATAATGAGGTTTAATAGCTTAATTGCAGGAACTATTTGATATCCAGAGAGGTCTCTTGCTGTAAAATGTGACCATACCGTAAGACTATATCTTGAGAGGAAGCAGCCTTACCCAGGAGGTAACAGATGGGAGAAGTCACCTTTTCTGAAACAACCAGGAAGATGTAAGAGGTTTGCAGGATTACTCAGGACACGAGGATTTGAGTTGGAAGGCAAAGAACTGCACCAATTCTTTTGGCACCTTTAGAAAAGTCAACCAGACACAATCAGCTGTTTAAAATGAGGTTCAAGTAAGTGAAAGGCTTGCTAATGTCAGAGTGCTGAGGATGGGAGGGATAATGCAGGCTTCATCAGTGTCAAAGGAACATGTAGTGGTGAGCTGAAAATTCAAACAAACTTCAGCATTCATTAAGCCAAGCCTAAGACTTCTAATTTTAGACACAGCTGCATCTGTGATACCAGTTAGGTTATAGAGAATGAGTCAGGAGTCCCTTTCATTTGCACTAGAATGAACTAGGAACTGCACCACCAACTTTCACAGTA
The DNA here is from genome assembly GCA_013398125.1 of Aegotheles bennettii. Classification (NCBI taxonomy): domain Eukaryota; kingdom Metazoa; phylum Chordata; class Aves; order Caprimulgiformes; family Aegothelidae; genus Aegotheles; species Aegotheles bennettii. The sequence continues at coordinate 24,439 of VZRW01011205.1, read as the reverse complement.
TAATATAGGAATTGAAACAGCACAGGAGCAAAATCAGAGCTGTGCAGTAGTCTAAATCCTTTACCTATGTAGGTAGCTTGGTTTTACAAACCCATTGATGGAAATAGAAATCATCACTCTGTCCCTGAAAGAAACTGCTGTTAGAGAATGGTCTTTGCACACCACAGGTTTGTTGTGTATTGTAGATACAAGCCAATAACCGTAAAATACATAAAGGTGTAGATGAAATTGTTGAACACCAGTAAGCCAGAAGCAGTTGATAAGATTATCACTGAATAAAAAAAACAACCCTGCATCAAGAAGGCAGTTAAAGAGATAAATATCAGCAGTTTCCTCCTGCCAGAGATCTGCTCCCAAAATACATATTCAAAGTTGTCTTTTATATCTCATCTATTATTAATAATCAGAGTTGGAAAACATTCTGGGCTTATATGAACTGATTTACTAATCTCTTGATTGCAAGTGTAGCATCCCAAAATTAAGAAGAAAGTAGTTTTACCTAGATGGTCCTTTCTTTATTCAAATATGTATTGAAATGCCAGCAAGAACTCCTTATTGCATTAATTGAAGGAATATTATGTTCTTTACACTGGTATGCTGGAAATGAAATACACTGTGAGTGTATTTCAACTCAAAGATAAGAAAGATCTTACTAGTTATAATTTTAGTAATACATTATACATATAGTACACATTTGTAAGCACCTAATAAACTCATGAACATTACCCTGAAAATGCATTTCTTTTATGCCACCATATAAGAGTAGTATTTGCAAGCAGGAATTTTGTCCATAGACAATTGACAACTGAGAACTCTGACAGAAAACCCGCTATCTTTTTATTTCTGTTAGCCCTGCACTGCTCAAAGCATAAGAAAGAATGAAATTTTAATCTGGCACCTGCACTCAAATAAGAATGCTACATTCAGTTTGCAAAATCATTACAGCTCTGAGACCAGGAAAAAGACAGCTTGAATTTCAAATCTAAGTGTCAGTTGGAGAGCCAGCAGTTAGAAAAACAACCTCAGCTTGTGCTCAGCAGAACATAAGGACACTTTACTCATCAAAGCAACATACATTTATTTTCTAGCAACAGACATTTTGTTGTGTACTTCCTCCTCAGACTATCACAGCACATTATTCCACAAAGCAAAGGTGGCGTTAGTTGCATTTCTGTATAATCTAAATTTATCTGATTATGGATTTATGGGTGCTGATTGATTGTTTCATAACTCCTTAGTGAAGGCTTACCAGAGCAGTGACTTGGAGGTGGCTCCAACAAGAGTCCAGCATAGAAAGATTTCCGAAGGAACCAGAGATCTGGGAGTGCCTTCTCACGCACAGTGTTGGTAAGGACAGAGTAGATCCCAGAGGGCACTGAGAGTTCCAGAAATAGTGACAGAGATATTACATGCTGCAGAAAATTACTCAGTCATTTGTTAGGAAAGAGGAAGAACTTAATTATTACCTGAATAGAAACAACAGGGGGATCCTTTTACTCACGCAAATTGAATCAATTTAACTAAAATAGATGCAAAACCCAAGGCAGTTAAATCAGTGCAAAGCCCAATGAGATACATTCATATTGTCTGAAAATCAGATAAGGATGTTTGGCTTTTATGTGTAAATTTATTGAACCTGATGTATTCTAAATTAAGAGAATCTTCACAGAATTCTACCACTTAAGAACAGCCAATTAGTTAATCCAATTAAAATTTCTTCCAGATATAGCCTCAGACAGAATAGGCCCCGGAATATACATGTACTGCAAGTGTATCTGAACAAGACATCAGCATTTCATACCAGCCAGTGACCTCCCTGCTTTTTGCTAGTCAGCAGCATAGCAGTCTCCTGTAGTGTTACTATGAGGCTCAACTAGCCCCAGACCCATGGCTTAAGAGAAAGACGTGTTGTATTGTTTTCCCCTTCCTTTAAGCTTGCCAAGCTCCCTAGCTTTCTACAGATAAGGACACCACATTAGCAGCACCTTGAAGTACAATTGCTATTCATCAGAAAACACTTGGATTCAAGAAAATGGAGTAACCAGCTTTAGATACTTGAGGACAATTACATACTCTAGAATAACTGCAGCAAAAGCTGTACTAGACAGCACTCACTAGAATGGATGAACTGCTGAGTTTGCTTTTTTACTGTTTGATTCCTCTTGTTTGAGACAATTTTTTTGGCTGTCTTCATTGTGCTGTCCCTTTGCAGGGGTATCGAGCTGATTCTGTCTCCTGGGAAACATAACTTCATCCTGCAAAAAAATAAGAGTCTCTTTAAAAGCCCCTTTCTGTCCATCAGCCACAAATGAGGTTGTATGCAGTATTATCTCTGTCCTTTTGACAATGTTGCATGCCATGGTGTTTATTGACCAGCCCTACTATTGCATCTTCTTCTGCAGATTTTATGTGGGAAATCTGTTTGTGTTACTTAAAGGCAATTAGTTCCCACGAGTAGCCCCAGTGTGCGTTGTCAACATGCAGCGGGTGAGGAGAATTTCTAATGCTGGCTGCAGGTGGGGTGAAATCTGGTGCCTGGTTTCAAAAAGAAACACAGTAGTACAGAGAACTAGGAAGTTAGTCATAGGGATAAGCTGCTAGGTGTGCATCAGTTGCATCCTTGGCCTAAGGCAGAAGTAAAATATAACTTGTTTTTAAGATTGTCTGCAAATACACTTCCTTGGAGAGAATTTTGGCTTCATTGTATTAGAAATGAAGAATTGCTGTTCTTCTTCTTCCCCAGGTTGCTGTGCAGTCCAGACCAGTATTTTTATACAAATGGCAATGTTTCTCAGGTGCCTTTCAGAGATACAAAGCCTGCAGATGAAGAAGAGAATATTAGACCTGCAAGGTGATCAGTTTGATTGTCAGGGATGCAGGATACCATCACATCCCACTGGAATCAAATGGCAAGTAATTGCCTTGTCATCTTTCCCATATGTAAAAGAGCTTTTTAATATTTGTCCCTTGCTAAAAAACCCCAATCAGTACTCCAGCTCACCTTTCACAGTGTACCCAAGCTGGCATTAAACAGGAGTGACAAAGGGACAGAAAAAGTCACACAGCATGGTTGGGGAGCAGGGCATGTTCTATTGAAAGGAGTGTTCATGATGCTATAATGCCTCTTATTTGCCATAGTGAGGAGGAGTCAAAGACAGTTCATCATCTGGATGGATGGATGGATTTACCAGAGGGTTGCTTTCTTTCCACGATGGACTCACATCTTGTCAGAAACAGACAGAGCAGCAGATCCCTAAACTATGTGCAGAAGGAAAGCATGTGAGTACCGGGAGGGCCCCTTGCTACCCATTATAGTGCTAAGAACAGCTATTGCCCAGATTACCTCTTTCTGCACCATCTTCTCAGCAGCCCTGCTGAAAATGCAGTGTGCTCAATGCAATTTACACCTGAAGATCATGTATATTCTTCCCCTCACCCTAAACTCTCCTCAACTGAACTGGAAAAATGTGGTCAATGGTTTTGTGCAAGGAATGAGTCTCTTTTTGTCTCTAAATCACACAAGTCCTCTTCCTTCATTAGTGACTGGCAAAAATACACACATTTTACTTGGAAATTATTTTCATTGGAGACGGATGATTACCAGTCAAATGAACATCCATCCATCTTCTGGCTTTGGAGAGGATTGTGTGGGGCATGAACTTGTAGCAGAATGCAGTGCGCATTGTCAACACATCAGTTAACACCTAACTTGAAATATGTTTGAGTTTCTGCTTAGCCTCCCTTGATCCTTCCTTATTTCTCTTTGTTTCTGTAAGCACCTCCACGTTTACTTGTTAATGGCAAGTGAAAATATTTCATGCTGAACAGGGGGAAAAGGAGTTGAAGAAGTTTCAGGCTTAAATTATGAAGCCTTAATGATCTTAATCATTGGAATATAATCACAAAGCTAAAGTGCTTGTAACTAAGAGGCCATTTTTCCAGAAAGCTCCATTCCCAGAAACATCTTCCTTTTAGACATAAGAAGAGCCATAGTCTGGGGTTTCCAAGCAATGCAAGGAAACACTACCCTTTCTCCTCTCCTTTCACACTACTCTGATACTCATCACTCATTAAATCCAGGTGAAGTAAGGAATTTGGTTGCCTTTGAGCCATTTATTTGCAGACCCCAATGCAAGGAACACTGCAAAAGAACAGAACGGGAAAGGGCCAAATGGCAACAGGAATGATCCACTTGCTTTTTCTGTGCCAGCAACCAACAGAGACTCATTACAGGCTAGAACATGATCCTTTTATTTTTAAGCAGGTGCAATATGGTAGCAACAATATTTCAGCAAGTTTCTAAACTGTGCCCATGAAAACATGACTGTTGTGAGTAAATTGAAAGCTTGTTATCTGCTTTGCTGAATGCTGGTTTCAGGGAGGAGAAAAGTCACTCAATATGAGAAATCTCTTACACTAGCAGTGAAAGCTAGGCAGGGGTTTTTAAATGAAGAATGTTGTCTTGCTACCAATGTGAGAAAAAAATCTCTTCAAAATTGCAGACTTTTAAAATCTATAACAGCAGCAACAATAATGGCCAAAATCAAATCAATTTCTCCAGCAAACAACTAAGAGTGTCAAAGCAAGTGACACAGAGTATGAGCTGTCAGTTCATACGTGCTTTTCTCAAGGTAGATAACCCAGGGAACATAACTGATACATGGCTGGACAGATTTTTATAATCGCCTCCACCCTCTGGTCAATATATTCTTCTGTTTCACTGTAGGTCGTCCTCATTTCCTCCTTGCTGAGTACTGCTGGTGGATTACTATGCAAACTGTACCACACAGAAGACTTAGCTGTGTTTTCTAGCATGGGAACACTCTGCCATTTACAATACATTTTAATTTTATTCTGTATTTCAGTGCTGAATACCACAGGGTAAGTAGCACAGTACTGAATGTAGCTTTATTCAGGAAGCTTAGCTGTTAATTATAGATATCCTTTCTTAACTTTTTAAATGTGGGATGTTTCTTCACCTTTTAAATGTGGAATGTTGTACAACTGAACCATGTAATTTTTAAAAAGAAGAAGTATTTTAATGTTGTTCTTGTCTATTTCTGCACTGGCTCCTGTCTGTGAGAGACACCTGTAACATGTGGATTTCTAAAGGCACATCTGAAGATGAGAGATCTTTACGAAAGAACTGCAGTAGTTATAAACCACTTTTGACTCTGAATATACCTACACTAACCTTTGCCTTAGGACGTGACTGTTGAGTAACAGTTTAGAGATAGCACTGAACAGAGACCAAGTGGCAATTTGTCACAGCTTTCCCTTTCTCATGGAAGAAGAAATCCAGAATAGCAAAGAAAATTTTCTTACTTTATGTCTTCATATATTCTCTTTCTGCCTTAGCTCAGTCTGTTTTCCAGTTGCTTGCTGCATTTCACTGATGAACTGATTGTGTGATATTTTCTCCTAATCTCCCTAGTTTCTCTAAATGTCATTGCTTAGATTTTGAGGGGCAGTGGGGACTTCACTGTGATGCACTTAGGGGCAGATTCTCTATACTGTGTCAAATACAAGAGGGATAATTAAGGAGAGGGCACCACAGAAGCTGAAACTGAACCCTGACTCCTGAAACTGTGAACCACCGTCAGAGCATGTAAAGAACTACTACTGTAACCTTGCAGTCTTGGAAATCCCTTTCCTATGCAAAACACCCAAAGAGCAGAGCCATCCATGCTGTGATCTGCAGTGAGATTTTGGTCTTGTGTCAGCTCATGCCTGCAGGACTTAGTAGCACCACAAAGACTATGCATTTGTAACTGCTTTTATCCTGCAGCATTTTCAGGGTAAATCAGAAGAACTGAATGAGATGAGAGCTTTGTGTCATGAGAGATTTGCAGGGCTTGAAGGAAATATATAGTCTTCCAATAAATAATGGAGTTACACAGTACAGTAGTTTGTTGGCATTTAAACACTTTGCTTTGCAGCAGTGGGGATGACAATGCCATGAGCAATTTAATAGCAAGTATTTTCTATTTTCCTGGTATTGTCTGAGCTGAGCTGCATCCATCTATCCCTTTGGTAGCTCCCTGTACCTAAAGGAGCTGTTCTCCTTTCAGTTCAATGGGATACAGGGCAGAGGATCCTTCCACACTAGATGAAGTGAACATAACCCACCTTTGACTCACTCTCAGAGATTTATCATGAAGGAATAAGTACATACGGGAAGAGAAAAAAATCAGACATGGATGAAACCCTGGTTCTATTTAGTTATTCAGTGAAACACACAAAGACATATATTGAGGTCCCAACATTCTTCCTTAAACAGTTTTTGAGCCTCTAGTTTCACAAGGACTTCACTGTGTTGTTTTTCTTGGCAGAATCAGGCAAAGACCAACCGGCGGATTGAGAACATGGGATCCTGAAACAGGTAACTGCATGTCACTAGTGCTGTTGACATCCAAGGTAGATTTTGAGCATACTTGCTGCTCTTCCTTACTTTAATGTGTTGTATTTCAGCTTACCTCACCAGATGTGATTTTAACAACAACTCAAGACCATTTTGTGACTGGACCCAACCTTGCAATGTCAACCAGGGACTGTGGATACGAACCAAGCATGAAACTCCAACTGATGGAACTGGTCCTGAGGGAGACTATCCTGAAGGAAGTAAGTGCTTGATTGTGACATTGTTGATTTCCTTTTGAAGACAGCTTGACTACCTTTATTCTTATTTCTTTGAAAGAAAAAAGAGATTTATGAAGCCCTTTGAAATGCATTGGTTTTGTTTCATGCAGACACATGTCTTTGACTTTTCACCGTGTCAGTTATGGGTAAATTAAACTGGGTTGCCCCATCATGTGTTGGAAATCTCTATCAGTGCATGGAAGTAGAAGAAAGCTGATTATGTTGTGCTTAAGGGCTCATAGAGAATGCAGTGACGTGCAACATATCATTATTCAAGAGAAGTCTTGTGTCCAAATTCCACTGTTATGAGTTAATATCAATAAATGTAATGGTCACTGTACTGGAACTAGATAACGTTCACTCTAGCAAAGTGTTACAAGATCAAGTCTGAAATTAAAGGATATCTTTACAAACCTTGTCCTCAGCTACACGTGATTGAAAAACTGGGGTCTAACATGGTCATATCAACAAATGAGTGCTTAGCTTTGGTCCATCTCTATCTGTTTGAACCGCTATCCTTGCACTAGCATATCCATTTATGGGGGATCAGTCTGCAGTCATACTGCTTTCTGTAATTATCCCGAGACTGAAAGGTCAGCTACTGTCAGACTCATGCAGTAAGCGGATTAGAATAGTATTAGTTGGGATTTTTGCTAAATAATTTTCAGCTTTTTGAGTATTTTGATAACAAAAATTAAAATTGCCTGTTGAAAGAAGAAATTAAATATTTTTAATTTGGATTCACACAAGTAATAATGTTTTGCTTTTCGAATTGACACAGACCATGTAACTTTAAATGTGATTTACATTTTCTTGCCAGCTTAAATATATGACTGAATGTTAGAGGCTATATGTGGAGCCATACTTTACTGTATAGAAATGGTAATTAATTTCTTTTTGATTACTTCCCATAGTCAGATGGGAGAGACTTGACTTTAACTGCACCAGGGAAATGTAGCTTTGATCTTAGCCCATGGGAAACTAAAAACTTCTGCCCTAGTAAAGTAAAATATGATCTCATATTGAATCAATTCAGACTAAAGCATTTCAAATCCTAAAAGAAATACTGTGAGTTTCTGAGTTTTGAAAAGTTTCCTTCCTTTTCATAACTTCAAACCAAAATATTTTGATGAAAATATCTGCATTGTTTTTTATCCCTTCCATTGTGAGACAAAAACAAATGCTGTCAGATTGGAATTTTCTTTGTACTAGGGATTTGCTCATCTTGAGACCAAAATCTTTAGAAAACTATATTCGTAAGAGAAGGTGTATAGCAAATTACACTGCTTTCCTTTGAGGAAAGAGGAAACTGAACATGGATCAGTGGGGCACTGTGTCTGGAGGTGCTGTTTCTTGAAAGAGGCCTACATCTTTATTTGTGATCCCAAAATAACCATTCATGTGGGATGGGATATATTTGCTTTGCTCTCCAGCTCACATTCTGGTTTGGATAACTACACCATGTTAACCATTGAAATGTAAATTCCAAACACCTTCTACTTTGTCTCTTTGCACTGCTAATGATGCCCTTGATTGCTTCCAGAGTGAGGTTCCACTTCAATTTTAAATGACACCTAGAAAGTTACAGAGATACAGTCATGTTTTTATATTTTTCACTCTGCAGAAGGCTATTTCATCTACCAAGAAGCAAGTAATCTGATTCCATTTGACACTAATAGGCTTGAAAGCCCAGATATTGTGGTTTCTGGAAAAATATGCATAGACTTCTGGTACTATATGTTTGGATCAGAAGACATGAATGAGCTGAGAGTGCTTATCCAAGACAGCACAGGGGAGTCTATGGTGTGGAGTCGGAAGGGAAACCAGAGTTCCTCGTGGAAATATGATGCCATCACTCATGCTTTTCCAACACAGAGAAAGATAAAGGTAATATATTTTCAGAATAAATTCCTTTGTACAGTGTCAGCATTTGTTCTCCCCTTGCAGGCTGCAAAATGTTGTGCATGTAAGCTAGAAAATATAACCAAGATTTGGTTCATATTTTGTAAATATAATGGCCTCATGTTCTGTGACAATGAACTAAGAGAAGAAACAAACAACCTGCTGAGTTTTACTAGTGCTGTTAGTTAGGGGGTAAAATATGTTTATTTTTCTCTCCTTTTCCTTCCTTCCCTCCTTCATTTTATCATGAAGTTAAGGACTTTAGTTGCCTTAATTAAATGCAGGTTTGTCTGCTGAGAGTTAAAGTTTTAACTTTGGATTTCTGCCTACATTGGACTCCTCTGTAGAATCAGGACAGGTAATTCTCATAAATCATTTATCAGTCAGCAAAATAGAGGGCAATTTTTCTTGAAGTCCGTATCTTATTATAGGATATCTATTTTTGACTTCTGAGGGAAGCTAGGAAAACTGTTATTGCCTTAGCTAGCTTGATGCATTTAGAGATAAACCAGAAAGAATATTTTGAAAACATTCTAAGGGATATGGTATCATATTTGCCTAAACAACTCTGATGCAGTGATTCACATTGTGTCCTGCCTAGGTAATTTTTGAGGCTGTCCGAGGACTGACAGAGTATGGGGATACAGCACTGGACAATGTAAGAGTAAGAGATGGATCCTGTGGTAAGTCTGTTTGCACCTTAGTGTATTCTCCTTCCTCATCTCTATTTAAGCTGTTGACCATTACTCAATTCCATATACAGTATAGAAATTCCCCATAACTTTGAACCGCAAAAGAGAAATGTCAAAAATTTTACAGCTTGCATAATTTGAATGTTACCTGTTTTGTTGTACTTTCTTCCTAAATCTTTCCTCACCACCTCAAACATTCAGAACAAGCTATCCCCTTCTCTGCAAATGTGACCATTTTCATAAATGTTACCTTTGTTTTAAAACTGAAGTGCATCTCTGAACCCAGCCAAGGCTATAAATGTTGGTCTTGGATGCCAGATTAAATGCTCTAATGAGCATTTTACAGAAAAGCTCAGTTTATATGAGCTTGGCAAATACACGGCACTGCCATATGTCACAAAAAAAAATAACGGTGAGTCAATAAAGCTGAGTTGCACTACCAGCTCCAACTATGAATCAGCAATTTGAGCTTGATCCCTGATCCTGATCCTTGACCCCCTTCATACCAGCCAAGGCTGGCACAAGCTGTGGATGATTAGGATCTGGAAGTGAATTACAGTTTCATCCTATCTTTATTGACCAGCATGCAATACTTATAAATGTGAATTGAACAAGAAACTTGCTGAAAACGAGACAGAAAATGTTGTTAGATGTTAATAGGTCTTGTTCTCTGTGAAACACTACTTATTTAATGACAATAAAATGCTTAAAATTTACACTAGACAGGGCAAAGATTTCTATTTAGGTCCATACCCTCAGAATATACAGTTTTCCTTAAAATTTTGTGACATACTTGGGGCCTTTCTTGGGGTGGTTAGGGAGAGCCAGTTCTTCATTTTCCCAGACATATTAGCACGTGATTCAGCCACTGGATGGTGCACTAATGTGACTCCAAGAGACAAGGGAAAAGTGCTCCTCCCTCTGTTCAACTCTATGGCTACTAATATGATGAAAGTTTACTTAAAGCTGGTTGGGAAGTATCTATTGTGGGAATACAACCGTTATCAAGAGGTGTAGGTGTACAAGAAGCTGGTGCATGCGAAGGAGCTGATCCCATTTTGCAGGCAGGTTATTACAAAATATCTTTAGCTTTGAAGTTAGAGCTCATTAAGAGAACAGAATCATTTTGTGCAGAGATTTATCAGTACACACTAGACTTCAAGTTATATCTATTGGCTTCTTCTAAATTGTGATTATAAGTATCCTGCAAAATCTTCATATTCAGCTGAGTTTGAATCACATGGTTACCACAAAAGCAATACCATCGTAGGATGTAACTACTGCATCATTATTAAAAAATCTCTAACTTGTTCTCCTATGGCTTGTTTTCTCTGTTACAACTTAATCCCTATAAATACTGTAGTTAGCAGTGCCAGTAATATGGAAGACCAACTGCCTTAGTTGTGGATTCATTTGGATGGTTGTGTACCTATAATGCATCTGTAAGCAGGTTGGAAAGCACTGTTCTCCATTAATCAATCCATCACTTGGTTATCTCCTCGTACACTGACTGTTATTGAGCACTCAGTACGTAGTGAAGGGCTCACAAGGGTGCAATAGGAGAGTACCAAAAGAGAATAGTAGTTTGTTCTGCAAAGGGGCAAGAGTGAATGTGTGTGTGCTCTGAAGGTTTTAGTCAGTCTGTTGTACTTCCAGAGATTCAGATCCATCACTCATTTGCCTGTCACCAGGTGAATGAAAGTATCATCAGGAAAATACACATCCTGGTGTTGCTGGCTCACACATACAAGTACAGCAAGAGGAACACTTCTTTTAGAAGATAGCTTTGTGATGGATAAAAAATAGGTGAAGAAGATGCTAATATTTGTTAGCAAGCAGAAGTAGGCATGAGGGAAGACTCTACAACAGGACTGTTTGTTGTATCTGTCAGTAGAAAACTCTTACAGCTGCCACATGCCTAAGAAATAAATAAAATTTTGAAGAAAAAAACAAAACCCTCTGATTAGAAACCACCAGTGCCTTGAGAGTTATTTGTTTCTGCTATATGGCATCTGCTGGCAGGCTACTCACTCCCAGACCTGCCAACATTTACAGACATTATGACCTTCATGTCTTAACATACACACCAGAGGGAGTCACATATCCAATTTGTAAATACGCGTCCAGCTCCAGAGAAGCATGCTGGCGCAAGCTCAGTCACTGTCACCAAGCTAACAATCAGACAAGCTTTCCAAGTGTGTTGGTTTTAAATATAGGTAGTTCCACCTGCTTCAGTGAAAAACTTCTAACTTTATGCTGGTGAAGACTGAGTGGAAATTTATGTATATTGGTGTGTATGTAGTGTTCACCCTGTAATGTTATAACTCATTGTATTGCCTGGTCTTTTCTACTAACAGAAGCTGTCTCTACCCCTGTACCACCAACACCTACAGCAACAGAACCTACACCATCTCCAGCGACAGGTAATTTTAGCCATATATGTTAGTCAATGGCTTGTAGAAGGGCACCTAAATTTTTCACTATCAGTGCTACTTATTTGCTTCAGTTAATTTTTTTTGTGGTATCTCTTTATAGCTTTGCCTTATGCCATATAAATCTGCATTTTCTGTTTCAGTTCTTCCATATGTAATCTATAAAATCGGGATGATCATGTGATTGTGTTTTCCCACTGCACAATGCGGTGGCTTTTCTGGATGTATCCACATATTAATGAGGACATATTCCTTTTTTCTGTCTCCAGAAGCAGTTTGCACTATATATGGGGATCCTCACTATTACACATTTGACAAGCAGCGTCATGACTTCATGGGCACCTGCACCTACACCCTCTCCAAACTGTGCGAGACCAACAGCTTGCTGCCTTATTTCAACATGGAAGCAGCCAATGAGCACAGGGGAAGCAACACTCGTGTGTCCTATGTCCAATATGTGGACATTGATGTGTATGGCTACAGGATCAACCTGAGTAGAAACAAAGTTGTTAAGGTAAGGTTGGAGCCCACTATCTGTCGTCAGTGTGAATGAAGAAATTGTTGCATAGTGACTACAGATTTCCAGCATACATACAGTAATATTTAGAGGGCAGTCAGATGTTTAGGAGTAGTGTGGAGTTCTTAAAATTTGGAATTTCACGACTGAAAACACAGGCTAAAATTTTGTGCTGTGTTGCTAAAACATAGGCTTAGAGCAGACACTCCAGATGGGGTTGGTGGGCTAGCCTACCTTTCTAGCATGCCCCCCATGCTCAAGCTTGGTTTACATCAGGGAATAAAAAGGCCCTGCATTAACCAAGTCCATGCTGGTGCTTATTTACCAGTCCTGTGTGGTAGCTTGTAAAGCTGCCTGCTCCTTCCTGATTTCTAGTTATTCCACATCACTGCTAACTTCACTTACACCTGGCATTTGCCATAAAGCACAGCCAGATGAGAGAGTCCTAGAGTGACAATCCAATGACTCTCCTCACACTGATTGTGTCACTTGGCCAACTATTGTATTTTAAGGCTTCCTTATGGTTCCTTTCCATAAAGGGCCAAGACAGCAGACTTGTTTGATTCAAGCCCCCAGTAAAAAAGTATGCCACCTTACTTTGTTGCCACCCTTATAAGAAAATAGTATAGTGACTTATGTGACAGCAAATAAAGGTTTAAATATACAAGGCGACCTTGCCTATCTGCTCTTAGAAACATAATGAACTCATATCTACATTTGTCCAACATCTTCTTTTATATACCCTTCCCCTGTATTTACTGCTTTTATTATATATATGTTTCTAGGTAAACAAAGGTTTCATATATATAACAAGTGTTCAAACTAGATGCTAAGTTTAGTAAATTTTAAATAAATTGAAAATTTTACTTGCATACTTTCCATTGTCTGGTATTTAAAAAATGAAACTTAAAGAGAAAGAGGAAGAAATAAAAAGAAGCTTTTTCTAGATCTGTCTCCGATCCTGAAAATTTTCTGAGAATCTATTCTAACTATGTTTTTTAAATTTTATTTGATTCAAAATAAAAGATAGGTCTGTTACTGCTGACAGATCACATTAAGTCTTGTACTTTTGCCAGCTGAGTCTGGTTCACCAAGCTCACTTTGGTCACACTTGGAAGCTACATTATTATGACCTCAAGGCCCTAGATTATATGCCCATATACAACACTCATGTTAAACAATATGTAACTCAATGTGAGTTCTTACTGCTCCCCGTGCAAGTCCTATGCTCAATGTAGGGATGTGATCCAAGAGGGACACCATTAAAAATACTTCTTTCAAAGTGATTATAATGGTTGTCCTTCTCTGTGCCTGCAGGTTAATGGAGTGAGCCAGGTGGTCCCTCTGACCTTGGCGCAGAGTGTCAGTATTTTCTTCAGTGGGCAGTATGTTGTGGTTGCTACTGACTTTGGGCTGAATGTCAAGTTTGATGGAAATCACAGAGTGGAAATCACTCTTCCCAGTACCTTTATGTCTAAAGTCTGTGGAATATGTGGAAATTATAATGGACACAAAGCAGATGACTTTCTTAACCCAGATGGAGAGATGGAAACAAATTCAGCTGACCTTGGCAACAGTTGGCAGGTTTACAATGACTCCAGGTAGGACTCCAGCTGGGATATTAGGCCTTAGCTGTTTGTTATGCAATGACTAGTATTTTAAGCAACTGTTGTATGTGGGCCAAAAATATCAGGCACATGGGATAAAATATATTCTTGTCAGTATACTTACTTTAGCTATCTGGGTAAAGTTTCACAGCAAATTTAACTGTGCTTATAAAGAGAAAATTTGCGTAAAACACTGCAGATGCTCACTGAGATTTCAGTTATTGTTATAGTGTATTAATGCTAATAGTTGAAGGTCTTGTTTGAACTCTTATGAGATACTTTTATGTTTATTTTATAATTTCACAGTATTTGATTTAATGATAGTAGAGGTTTAATTTTGAATGCTTTTACTTTTTCTTTGCCTTTCCTAGGTATCTTCCATGTAGAAAGCTTAACTTAAAAGAAAGCCAAAACAAGTGTTTGAGTTTCTTCCAGGCCTCTTAAAGTTTATAAGGCTGAGATCATACTAAAATCTGAATTTCTATCCTAAGTGTTTGACATGTAGAGGTTTAAAATATATCATGATCAGCATGGGGACAGTCCTGTAATTTTGTTAGATGTTAATTGGATAGATTTCAAATCAATAGATTTGAAATCAATATCAGAATCAAATCAATAGATATTAAAAGCATCTTAGGTGCTAGTGCATCTAAAGTTCATTGGTGAATATTTCCACATCTTTTTTTCCCCACTAGGTGCTTGCCAGATGATGGCCATGCTCCAAATTGCACTGCTGATGAAAAACATATGATCCAAAGCAATGAATACTGTGGTCGGATCACAGATCCCAATGGTCCATTCCAGAATTGTCACTCAATAGTTGATCCACAGAGTTATTCTGAAGCCTGCCAGTATGATCTCTGTGAACTTCATTTGGACAGTGAAGCCCTCTGTCAAAACCTGCAGGCTTATGCAGACGCGTGCCAGGCTGCAGGAGTCCAGCTGACACCATGGAGAAATGCAACCTTCTGCCGTATGTATCAAAGATTACTAGAAATTACCATGTGTCAGGAGGATATAATTAGGACTTCATGAAGAGAGAGCATTACAAGACATTGTTTTGAACTCATATTACATTGTGAATCTTGACTGATCAGGCTAAAGATTTCAGGGTTATGTATAGTCCTCAGTTTGATCCCTTCAGGAAGATTCTAGTGAAAATAGTTAAGCTGCTTTAGATGAAAGGAGAAAATACCATCTAGTCTGTCTTAAAATAAAATTAGAGGCTTTTCCTTGGAATTCCTTTAGTGTCTCTACATTTTCGTTCAGGGGCATTGTGTCAGGGACATTTGATTTAGAGGGTTTTTTACCTTCTGAAGAAGCTATGCCTAAATTTAAAAGACTTTGAGAAAAAAAAATAATTTTGCACATGCTTAGTAGACAAGCAAGTTTTACCCACTCTCCCTGCTGACAGCCTGACCTGCCTTTTCCTATGCTCCCAGCTTCTCTGCCCTGCAGGGTGGCCAGGCACTTAGTTAACAGAAGGGAAGCTGTGTCTTCTCCTTCAGCAACCTCAGCAAAAACACACCAAGGCAGATAACTTATATGAACATAGAAGGGACACAAGCAGATGTAAGGTAGGGCTGTAGATGTGGATAAGGAATCCAGGCAGTCTGGGATAGTGAGAAAGGAGCTTTGACTAGGAATTGGAGAGGAATAATGAATAGGCTACATGGAAGACCCTGGCTTTAGAGAAAGTAAGTAGAAGCTAGAAAGGAAAAAGAGAATTTCCTACAAGTTTATGGAAAAGAGGAAGGACAGGTTGAAACTGGCTAGGCAGAGAGCCAAGGACAAGGAAGCACAGACTAGGTCTCCAGTGGGTCAGAGCTTGTTGCTTTTGCAGGGATAAAGAAGTCAGAGCTGATGGGCAGAATAAGCCTGAGACTGAACAGAGCAGATGTCTGAAACTCATAGTCTGTAGAAGTGCAAAGAGAGTAGGATGAAGGAGGAACACATCTGATGAGCTGAGCAGGAAATCTGGGATAAAGGGAGAAGAAGAGTATTGGAAATACTGTTAGTGGCACAAACTCCCGTATGTATAAGAAAGGAGGGAGTGTCAGCCATTTATGCCTATAGATGGGGAGGAAAGAATCAGTGTGTCCTGTACAGGCATAGCGATTCATGGTTTCAGATGAGAGAGGAGCCAACACGGGTAGGCAGGCTGGAGTTAAAGGCCTGAGCAATGGAGATTGTAACCATGCTTGTGGAAGTAGAGAAGGTAGTGAGAGTGAGGAAAAGACAGAAACACACAGAGGCACAAGACAAAAGGTGTCAACTATTGAAGTAATAGACAGAATTCTGTGCTGGAGATTAAATGGGAATAATGGCCTTTCTTCTGTGAATGTTGGTAAAGATGAAATAAAGAATATTTCTCAAGAATTCAGGCATATATTATAGAAAAAAAGCCTCCATGTTATTTTTAGAACAGGATTTAAATACTGTCTGAAAGTCCTGAACAGATCTGCTCCCACCAGAGGCAACACAAAGAACATGAAATAGTGACCCAGCGCCTTATGTGTCTTCTGCACTGAAGGAGATAGAGAGGCTAAAGAAAGAGACTTGTCTGTAAACAGTGGAATGATTGAAGCCTGATTTCTTTCTGACTTTTGTTTCACATTTGACTGCAGTGTCTAGCTTGAGCATTTTCTCTGCTGGGAACACTACTGAGGTTTTCTGTCCCATAGATTCTATGGTTTCAAAGCAGGAATGAGCCCTCCTAGTAGCTGTTCTTTCTGCTGCAGGAGCCTGCAGGATTTCTCCTCTTTGCTCTGCGCCTGTTTCATTTACAGAGCCTGAATATGTTTTTGTCCTCTAGCGACCTCACCAATTTATTTCCAATAAGTCAGCTGGGTCAAATTTAGTAAGTGGGAGGAGGAGCAGAGAAATGTACAATGTAATTGTGTGACCTTAGGAAAGCAGGCTAAAAATAGAGTGAGAAAATATGTCATTAAAAACTGAAACACGTAACATCTGAATCACATAAACATATAGAAGCTGAAAAAATATTGTTCAGGAAACTTCAGTTCTGGCATCTTCTCACTGGAAAATTTCAGTGTTTAAAAACTCTAAAGAGCTTGGGTGTCCACATGTTATGTATGTATCTGAAAAATAGAATAGAGTGCTTGCACATCCTGATTATTTAAAAAAGTTAAAGACTTCGGTGAAATGAAAAATATTATTAATAAGCTACCTAAATATGGCACATGTCTATAACAAATAACTAGCATGACTCTAATATCCTCAGCCCACTGCAAGAATTCAAAGCAATTGCTTTCAGAAATAAGAATTCTCCTAGGAAATTCTCTCCATGACAGAAATTTTAAATAGCCCCAAAAAACCCGAAATAGTAGTAAGACAGCAAAGGCATGCATCAAACTCCCTCAGAACTCCAAGACTCAAAACAAAGCAGAATATGATATTAAACAAAACCCAATACTTCAGTAGTTAAAAACTAATAATAAATAGATTTATCTTTTAATACACAGCACTAGCCTGTCCAGCCAACAGCCACTATGAGCCCTGTGCTGCAGCCTGCCCTGCCACATGTGTTGACCCGATGGCACCCTACAACTGCAACCAGCCGTGTGTGGAGGGCTGCGTGTGCGACAGCGGGTACCTGCTCTACAATGACCGCTGCGTGCCCAGCCAGCAGTGCGGGTGCTGGCACAACGGGCAGCACTACCCCGTGGGCTCGGAGTTCTGGACGGACAACACCTGCTCCTCCAAGTGCAAGTGTCCCGCGCGGGGAAGCAAAGTCCAGTGCTCCAGTGCCTCTTGCCCTGCAGGCCAGTTCTGCGGGGTGCACAATGGGAAACCTGAGTGCCTCGAACAGTCCTACGGCATCTGCCACGTCCACGGTGACCCTCACTACAACACCTTTGACAAGGTGACGCACAACTTCATGGGCAACTGCACGTACACGCTGGCCAAAGTGTGCTCCAACACCACCTCCCTGCCCTACTTCAATGTTGAGGCCAAGAACGAGCATCGTGGGAACACCAGAGTGTCCTATGTGCGTGAAGTCCTGGTTGAGGTGTACGGAGAGCGCATTGCCATTGTCAAGAAGGAGAAGAGCCAAGTGCTGGTAGGCAGTGGGCTTGGCACAGGTGTGGTGTGGCTGCAAGGTGGGGCTGGCTTTTCTTGACAGGGCCTGGCATGTACCAGACACCTGCATTGGCCCAGGCCTGGGTGGGTTCTCCTGAAGCCACTGGGTTGCTTTGATTTTCCTTTTTGGAGGGGTTGGAGGAGGAAGAGTCAAAGGGGGAATGTGGCCTGTGTTGAAGTGAGGGCCCTGCAGAGTGCAGAACACAGACATGGCTCTGCCAGCCACTGGGGCGTCTGGGTCTCAGAGCTCCATGGGCACCCATTTGCAGTGTCCAGCCTAGCAGCTGATTTCCCTGGGGCAGGAGAGCCCAGGGAGTCCAGGGACAAGTCCAGGGTCCATTGTGGTGTGCCTGCCCTAGGTGAACAACGTGCGCCAGACCTTGCCAGTGAGTGCAGCGGGAGGTGCCATCACGGTGAGCAGGAGTGGCCGCTACATCATCCTGGAGACAGACTTCAAGCTCAGAGTGTCCTACGACACTGACCACTCGGTGGAGGTGAAGGTGCCCACCACCTACTTCAACCTGACCTGTGGCATGTGCGGGAACTTCAACAACCGGAGAGAGGACGATTACATGATGCCCAATGGGCAGCAAGCTGCAGACTCCAACGCGCTGGGGGAGAGCTGGCAGGTCCCAGACAATGACTCCTCTTGCGGTGTGCCCGTCCCCTCCCCACCCTGCAGTGCAGAAGAGGAGAAGCTCTACCAATCGGAGCAGTTCTGTGGCATGCTGACTGCCAGGCCAGGCTCTTTTGAGAGGTGCCACGGTGTGATCAACCCGCAGAGCTACTTTGAGACCTGTTTCTATGACCTTTGTGCCTTGAATGGTGGCCAGGATGTCCTGTGTGGTACTCTGGAGGCCTACGCTGACGCATGCCAAGCAGCCGGCGTGACTCTTCTTCCCTGGAGGAATGCCACCTTCTGCCGTGAGTTTCTGTAGAAAATGGAGTCTTTGAATAGATCCCTTGTTTTCTTCAAAGGCTGATTTTAACAATAACAGACATAACTTAGAGAGCTTAAATTATTTGCATAATTACATACAAAATATTGAGAAATAAAGTTCGGTAGAAGTCATCTTATTATTGTTTTCTGCCAGAGAGCAGAAGATATTTTTATTCATTATCTCCAGAGTCTGTGTCAAACCAGTAGAAGTAGGTCCCTGATACTGTGGAATCCTCTCTGAGTTTTATATGATGTTTTGCCTTTGTTGGGTTTGTGCATTTCCAGGCTACATCTAATGACATCAACAGTCTGTGTTCTTCTGGAAGTGTACCAGCTAGGTACTACATCTAGTGTAGAGAGGCATAGTTTTTACTTGGATTTGGAAACGCTTTGCATCCAGGATATATGTGTTAAACATTCATGCTTTTTTCATGTAGAATGTTTTCTAGTTTTCTTTTTGGTATCAAAACAGGAAAGGAATTTCAAGCTTACAAAAACCCAACAATGTCACTTGTTCAAAATAATCCCATTTTTGGATTGTGGTTTTGTGTGAGTTGTGATTGTCAATGCAGTGTTTTGTGTTGTTTTTCAGCTGTTCTATGCCCTCCCAATAGTCATTACAATCCCTGCACCAGCGCTTGTCCGGCAACCTGCGTTGACCCTCTTGCATCAAAGAACTGCAACAGACCTTGTGTAGAAGGATGTGAATGCAACAACGGTTTTGTCATCAGTGGGGGCCAGTGTGTGTCCATGAGCAACTGTGGCTGCCTTCAGAATGGCAAATATTATGAGGTTTGTTCTGGCACATAGTTTTGGGGCTTATTGGATTCATCATTACCTTTAACTATTTTAATTTATTTGAATTTTGTTGTCTCTAACAGAAAGGAGAAGTTTTCTGGCAAACAGACTGTGCGGGCCAATGTGTATGTGGTGGAAATGGGACTGTAGTTTGCAAGTCAGACACATGTGAAGTAAATGAAGTTTGCAAGGTGCAGAATGGGCTCCTGGGATGTTATCCATTGAACCCTAGCACCTGCCACATTTTTGGGGATCCACATTATATAACCTTTGATGGGAGACTGTACCATTTCCAAGGAGACTGCAATTATACTGTTGTTGAGAAATGCACAAGTTCTTCTGGAACATTTTCAGTGACAACCAAAAATGAACATAGAGGAAACCCAAACTGGACAGCCTTGAACTCAGTTGCTGTCACACTGAAAAATCTTCACATTGTTTTGAAGAAAAATAAAGAGACCTATGTAAGTGTTCTACTTCAAGCATAAACAATCCATCACATCTATTCACTTTAGATTTCTGTCCAAAAGAGCTGAATCAGGCTTCTCTGCTTTATTCACCTCCAAGACTGCTCATGCTGAACATCACAGAATTTACTCTTTTTTTTTTCCAAAAAGGCAGAAATCAGCATAGCTTCCTCCTGTCCATTCAAACTTTTTTAAATGAGGTTGCAGTAAAAAATCAGTTTTATCCATAAATTCATCTATAATAGAAAGCTTTTGCTGAACTAAATTTCAGTCTGAATTTTATGGATCTGGTCTTTAAACTAGAGATAGTATTTTTACTATACATTCCCAGACTCATACATACTAGAGCTAGCTTTAAACTAGCTGCTCCAAGTCTTGCTATATGTGCAGTTGTGACAGCACAGAGCTCAACTCATGCTACAAAGCACTCTTTCAAGGTGTGGGGTAAGTATACAGCCCATTAATCTCTGCTAAGTTTCAAACTTCTGTGTCTACATTGTTCATTAAAATAAGGCTGACTCTGTGTAGAAAGCTGTAGTACTGGCAGTGTAGACCTCCCCATTGTTTCTGGGAACTTTATTGATTTACCTGGTTGTGTGCATTTTTTCTTTAGGTGAATGGAGTTCAGGTTTATCTTCCTGTGGATTTGAACCATGGAGCCAGAGTATCTATAAAAGGACATTATGTGGTCATTGATACCTCTTTAGGCATCCAGGTGAAGTTTGATGGTGACCAGGAGCTTATCATTCTGGTTGATGAAAGTCTGAAAGGACAGCTATGTGGTCTGTGTGGGACATTCAATGACAACCAACTGGATGATTTTCTAAAACCAGATAAAGTCCTAGAACAGGATCCAAATAAATTTGGTGACAGCTGGCTAGTGAAGGATGACAACAGGACGTAAGTATCTTTTAGGAAACAGCAAAATGCCTGAAATATAAATCACCTAGTTATAGGATTAACATACATAACTTACATTCCATAGTAAATCTTCTTTGGTATTTCTTGTTTGCTGGCATTTTCACCTTTGAATAATTCCAGTTTTCAATAGAAAGTATTGAAATTTTAAAACCACCCTTCAGAGGTTTTCCACATGAACTTTGTAGATTTTATTTGAAAATGGGCTCCTTTTTTGCATATGACTCTTTTTTTCTTGCTTCTCTATTCTAAAATATCTCCTTTATATTATCTTACTATAAGAAGTCTAAATATATCACTCAGATTCAGCTCCTAAGATAACTGCACATTGATTAACATAGGCATGGGGCATTTATCTGCCTACTAATGCTTTCACATACAAATTACTGCTCTTACTATATGCAATAATGAATTGAGACTATTTTGCTTGTGTTAGCTGATTTGTTGGTTTCTTCTGGATTTCAGTCTATGGATAGACAGTCATACATGACAATTCATAATTATATCCTTAATGGGGAATTATGATTGTATAATTGTAATATTTCTCACTTTGGGGTTTAATGTACTAAAGATGACTATACACAGAAAATCCACAGAATTTGGTATAGAGTTCTATTACTGTTGAGCTATGCCTTGCAGGAAAGAACAAAATATAAAGATTTATTATCTAACCATTCTGTTATTTATTTTTGATGCAGGTGTAACCTAGTTTCAGTTGTACCTCCCGCTTGTGACACAGCAAAAGAGAAAGAGTATGAAGAACTTTGCAAAATTATTTTGAAAAATAGTGGGCCTTTTCAGGTCTGCCACTGGCACATTCCCCCACAGCTGTACTTTGAGAGCTGTGTCTATGACCTGTGTGCCACAGAGGGGAATTCTGATCAGTTTTGCAAGATCTTAGAGGCATATGCTGCTGCCTGTGAACTTGGAGGTGTAAATCTGGGTGAATGGAGGAAAGGTACCATCTGCGGTAAGTCATTAGGTCATTTAGCAAAGAGCCATCCAATTAAATCCTCATGCTACAAATATAAATTCAACTGACTAAGAAGTTGAGCACAATTTCAGAAAAGGCGAATCAAGGAGACATGGGAAGCTTTCAAGTGCCTACTATCTCTGGAAACTGGGCTTCTAATCTAAGCTAATAGGCTTCCAGTATCTTTACAGAATCTTTACTTCACAAAATCACAGAATCAACCAGGTTGGAAAAGACCTTCAAGATCACCAAGTCAAACCGTCTCCCCAGGACTGCCTAGTCTAGCACTGAACCATGTCACTAAGGGCCTCATCTATAAGTTTTTTGAACATTTTAAGGGTTGGTGACTCCATCACCTCCCTGGGAAGCCTGTCCCAATGCTGGACAACCCTTTCAGTGAAGAAATTTTTCCAGTCTAAACCTTTAGAATGAGATGTTTGAACACTTTTGACCTAAGACCGTTGTTTAGAATTGTGCCATGAAAGACAACATACACTGACAGTTAAGGGCTAGGCCAGGACAATTGAGCACTTGTCTAACAAATCACCACTTTGGCTTTAATAAACTATTTGCTTTCTAAGAAATGTTAATACAACACTTAACCAACCTGTCTAAAGCTCCAGGTTTTCACCAACCATGTGAAATAAATTCAGAAGTATATAAAACAGAGCTTTCAGATTAACAGAGCTTGAGGTCCCTTCAGTTTTCCAGTCATAACACTATTAGACCCTTATTTCTGGGTAGACTAGTTAACATAGAGGCAAGACTAGAGGCAAGAAATTGCTTCTTCTAGAACTACCAGAGAACTTCTAGAATTATCAGAGTCGGTGGAAATGGCAGCCTAAGTATGAGGCTATGACGTGAAAAGGCATTCTATCTCCTCTTTCCAGTTCTGAGACAATACTTCTCATCCTAGTTTACAAGAACTAAAAAGAAATGTCAGACCATTATCATGACAACATCTAGATTTCCACCTAAGCAAGACTTTGAGAGCCTGCTGAACACTACTGTGCCAATAGAAGAGCTTTGAGCAATTTGCAATTACCAAGGAATATGACTGTGTCACAGTGTAAAACATTTAGGATATTAGTATATTATGATGACGACTGAGGAAGTAAAATAACACACATTCTCAGGCACTTATAATTTCATATTTTATAGTCAATTTTTCTATACTGGTCATTTCTACTCATTCCACTATAACAACTTCAAACTTTTTATGAACACGAGTGGATGAGACCTAGAAGGACATTGTCAGAAAAGTGAGAAGATTCCAAAACTCACTGTGGAAACTCTGTTTTTCTTTCTGCACCGTATTCAGCTGTACCAACAGCCTGCAATTTGTCCTGCACATTTGATGTCAACTTTTGTGAGTGGGAACAGGCAACCAGTGACGACTTTGACTGGATAAGGCACAAGGGTCCGACACCCACACCAAATACTGGCCCTTCCCATGACCACACAACTGAAGGTAGGAACAGCAAACAGTATCTGGCTGTGCTTCTCTTGGAAGAGGGCAAGGAGACTCAACAGCAAATCCAGGCCATGTGTTTCCTAGGCTCAATCTAGAGCCTTCTGCAGCATTCAGGAATTTGTTATGGGGTGGGTGAACAGTGCAGGACACTGATGAGCTTGTGCTGTTAGCATAAGTTCCTGTAAAGAGGCTTCAGCAAAGGTATATCCAGGCTGAGGCTGGATCGCTGTGGCACTCAGCCTTTCCTTTAAAAGGCTTTCCTTTCCCTAAGTAGGAGACCAGTGCAATCTGCTGGAAATCCATTTCAGGACAGAAAGTTTAATGCAGGTGCTGGGCCAAGAAATGTCATACTGTACACAATCTGTAAATGAAGTGACTTTGTCTTGTCCCGGCCCACTAATGTGAAATATTGACCCTTTGTTGTTTCCAGAGGGCTATTACATCTACCTGCAAGGAAGTAAGCAGGAGCAAAATGAGGTGGCCCGCTTGGTCAGTCCACTGTGCAGTTCAGAAGGACCACACTGCTTCCACTTCTGGTATCACATGTACGGAATGGCTGAAACAATGGCCCTGCGTGTCTACGTAGTTCACAATGAAACATCAACCCTGGAATGGGAAGATGTTGGAAACAAAGGGGACAGATGGAATTTGGGAGAGGTAACGGTGCACAGCACAGGAAACATGCAGGTAAGGGCAGAAGCTCTCAGTGCCATCTGCGATGAACCATGCTTTGTAATGGCGCTTTCACATAAGTGGCTGTAGCTAACGCTGGGTACTATCCCTTCCCTTAGATTGTCCTGGAGGGCATGATAGGTGAAGATTACCGCAGCGACGTGGCACTAGATGATCTGTATATTGAAAAGGGATACTGCACAGGTAAAAGGGCTCGCATGAGGAACGACAGCTTCACAACTGTTATGCATCTTGTGACAGCCAGAGCAGTTTCTATCTTAAACAAGAGATGGTCAAGGAGGAT
>VZRW01011200.1:46999-121656 GCA_013398125.1 Aegotheles bennettii | reverse complement strand
CTGTGATTCTGTGAAAAGCAAAGAGAGGGACGTGTTGAATGCTGGAAAAGAGAAAATAGAATCATTTACATGTATGAACTTGGAAATTTGTTATCAGACTTCTGATATTTCCCTAGCTGTGTAAGGAGTCATTCAGGGTTTGAGTGCATGATTGTAGACTGACAAGAATTATTTTTACTGACTTAATGGCAAAATCAAGCCCACAACAACAAAACTCCCACCTTGTCTGTCTGAGTAACAGAAAGGGAAAAACTGAAAAAAATACTGTGGCTGGAGTATTTAGGAATACTGGGCCAATGGTTCATAAATTCTTTTCTCGTGTTTCAGAAGAGTGGATTTTCTGCCTGCTTGTGCATGTTCTGATTACTTTGCATATACACAGTACAGTATGATCAATCTTTTTTTTCAGCTATATTTTTTCTGTCAGTTTTCAGGAAAGCAAATATTTATGGCTAGAGTGCTAGTCAGTGAAAAATTACAAGCAAGGAGATTTTTTATTATTGTTATTATTATTCAAATGCATCCTCACGAAAGCTAGCTTTATAGTAGGGCTGTGGTACATGTGAACAGAGTGCTCTAAATAGGAGCACTAGTGCATTACTTCTTTAATCTGTATTTTACCTGCTTTCAGAGTACCCAGAACAAATCAAAGGTGACCAGCACAAACAGGCAATAGACAATACGTAACATGCTTTCCTGGGGAGGTGGTACATACTTTAAATAATGCAACCATTTGTTTTCTTCAGCTGTAAGTACCTGCTTCTGACAGATTCAGTATGCTACTGTAATCTTTACGAACACATTTAACCATCAAGAAGAGATCTGTACACCTGTCAGTCCTAATGTGACCATACCATGTGTATCTGATCAAAATGAGAACAATACTCGTTCTCCTCTCCATAAAAGGAACTGATGATAACCTCTTGCAGTGGCTTGATGACACATCTCAAAGTTCCCTTTGAAGTTGTTTGTTTTGTCAAAGGAAGCTGTGGAGCATGTGCTAAAAAGAGCTTTTCTGGATGAATTCCTGTCTTCTCACTCCATCCCTATCTCTAGAGGAATCTTCCTACCCTTTCCCTTTGACACTTTCTGACATACTGGCTTATTTCCTGTCCTATGATGCAGCCATGACTTGTTTCCATTTAGCATTATAAAATTCTTCTTTTCCCACTGTCAAATGATTGTATAGCGTTTTGTTGCCTACTTCTCCCTGACATTCATTAGTGGCTGCATGAAGGAACCATCAGTTTGCCACTTTACATCCTGTGTATCCAGGAGAAACTCTTTCTCCTCCCAAGTAACTAATGGAGAAAGAGCTGGCTGAGTGTTTCCTTGACTATCTTGCAGTCTCTCCCAGCTGCCTTTTCCTAAATGTCAGGGACACTCTCCAGCGTGGTTACCATGGTGCATTCAGCTGGCATGCCTGCAAGGGTTCACAAAAGCCAGCACACCCACCCACTGCACGTTTTATAGGAACATATGATGAGGGAAGACATTTGCCGGCTGTATCACGGTTAAATAGAACAAAACAAAAGGTGGGTTTTGGTGCATATTCTGTATAAGATTGGCCGCAATTTGTTACCATAAAAAACATCAATCGATTAGGAATATTCTTTTTTTCCCTCCATTTGTGAAAGTGTTGGTGTATCTATGGATGTGTTACAAGTTACATACATAATAAACCTACTGGTGAGCTTGCCAATTCAACAGGTCAGTACATAAATGTAAATGCTGATGAAGAACAGTGAGATTTACACTGTGCTGTAATCATTAACAACTGCCTATATAAAGATTTGAAGGTGTTTTCTATTTCCTCATAGTTTATTGTTCAATTTGAAACATTGTTATTAAGAAAAAAAGCTTTCCTTTGATATGGTTTCCTGGTGTGAAAGTCAATACAAAAAAGGTACATCCTGTATCCAGCCATCAGAAAACATTATTTTTCAAACCTCAGGTTTCTAGGTAGCAACCTGTAAAGTTTCATAGCTGAAATAGCAAAATCCTTTTTAAAATGCAAACAGATTTAAAAACTCACATTGAAATCCCATGCAATGGAGTCATATTGTTGTCTCTAAATATATCATTCACTTCATAAACAGATATCAAATATAAACATGAAGAAATGCCTTTGTTCCAAATAATAAGCTACCCATAAGTTCTGTTCCAGTCACTTGTTTCAGGTTAAATTGGTCATATTCTATTCAACAAATGGCTAGGTTAATGGAAACCGTTGCATCAGATTCAGTGATCATACAGAGAAGAGCTCTGAACCACAGTGTACATTGGACTGTCCTCCCCAGGAGGATAAATGTTTCATAGAAACAAAATACTATTTTCTCAGCTGCTCAGCTTTAGCCCCTGTGAATGAAGTCAGTAGGATTTTCCAGTGTGATTAAGTTCCTTTCATTGCACTGTTCAGGTTTTTCTTATTGGGACCAGATACAGACTCCCCAGCTCCAACACCCTGCTTTTAGAAGCAATCATGCCATCTAACTCTTGCATAAAATTAATCAAACTCTGTTTTGAAAGTAGCTGTGACATCTTGCTTCATAGTTCCACTGAAAGACTATCTCAGAAACTCACTCTTGACTTTTAAACCTTACCTGGATTTCTAAGCTAGCTATATTAGCAGACCATTGAGATCATCTGGTTCTTCTGATAGAATTGATTTGTTTGGTTTTTTTAAGAGTTCTTTTCTATTGCAAATATTTTCCTGCACTATTATCCCTCTCCTGTTTCTTTCTAAAACTGAACAAAGACAGACTAGTCTCTTGTCCCCTTTTGATCATTACACTAGCTTTTTCTGCTCACCCATGGTTCAGCTAAAATTCTTTTATCCTCAACATGGATGACCAGCACTTATCCCAGATGAACTGTCCCCAGGACTTTGTGCATAGAAATTAATACTTTCCTATCTTCACTAGGGTTGCTTGGTTAGAGCTTCAGAACACGCTTGCCTTTCCATCATACTGTCTGTTTACAGTCCTCTCAGACTGTCAGACATGTTCTGATTCTCCTCCCCTGTGTTTTTTCTATGGTGAGATTCTTATTAGTAACAAAAACTCCCACTAGAAGTCTCTAAATGTATGATTTTACAAATTACATTGTTCATTTTGCATTGTTGACTCAAACTCAAGAAGTGTGGGTTGGATGAGTGGACACTGGGATGGATTGAGAGCTGGCTGAGTGGCAGATCCCAGGGGGTTGTCATCAATGGTACAGAGTCCAGTTGGAGGCCTGTCACTAGTGGTGTCCCCCAGGGCTCTGTACTGGGCCTGGATGAGGGGGCAGAGTGCCTCCTCAGCAAGTTCACTGATAATACAAAACTGGGAGGAGTGGCTGATACCTCATAGGGTTGTGCGGCACTTCATAGGGTCCTCCATAGATTGGAGAGATGGGCAGAGGAAAACCTGAAGTTCAACAAGGACAAGTACAGGGTCCTGCCCCAGGGGGGGAACAATCCCATGCACCAGTACAGGCTGGGGGCTGACCTGCTGGAAAGCAGTGCTGTGGAGAGGGACCTGAGGGTCCTGGTGGGCAACAAATTTTCCATGAACCAGCAGTGCACCCTTGTGGCCAAGAAAGCCAATGGAATCCTGGGGTGTATTAGAAAGAGCATTGCCAGCAGTTGTCGGGAGGTCCTGCCCCTCTACTCAGCCCTGGTGAGGCCACATTTGGAGTGCTGTGTGCAGTCCTGGGCTTCACAGTACGAGAGAGACATGAAGCTCCTGGAGCAAGTCCAATGGAGAGCCACGAGGCTGATCAAGGGTCTGGAGAATCTCTCTTAGGAAGAAAGGCTGAGTGAGCTGGGCCTCTCCAGCCTCAGGAAGAGATAACTGAGAGGGGACCTCATTAATGTGTACAGATACCTAAAGGTGGTTGTCAAAAGGATGCAGCCAGGCTCTTTTTGGTGGTGCCAGCCAATAGAACAAGAGACCATGGGCAGAAACTGATGCACAGGAAGTTCCACTTGAACGTGAGGAAGAACTTCTTTACTGTGCGAGTTTCTGCACACTGGAACAGGTTGCCCAGAGAAGTTGTGGAGTCCGCCTCAATGGAGATGCTCAAGAACTGTCTGGATGCAATCCTGTGCCATGTGCTCTAGGATGACCCTGCTTGGGCAGGGAGGTTGGACCAGATGCCCCACTGGGGTCCCTTCCAACCTTACCGATTCTGTGATTCTGTGATTTCATGCCATTTTTACTACTTCACTTCTCAAAGTCAGCTATTTTTAGCATGTGCTAGACTGGACCTCCTTGTGATGGCCTGTTTTCACACCTCATGTCATCAGTAGGTGTAATTAGCAGAACTGAGAAACTCCAGAGTACGCAGCCTAGTACCTCCCATTTACTACTGCTTACTATTTTTCTCCCTCTCTCATATTTACTAAACAAGTGAAAGTATTAATTCATTTGATACTGTGGTAACAATTTGGGGTATTTCCTGGTCTATTCAGGACAACTACACAAATTCCAGTTTTTTAAAGACTTCCCTCCCTCCCTGTTTCTCTCTATATATCTTTCTGTCCCTCTATCTATGTCTATATCTCTCTCCCAAGATATCTGAACATTGATACCAACTAAACAGCCAGCTATGTTCTCATTCATATTCTGCAGACAAATTCAGCCTCGCTTTAACTCCACTGACTTTATAAGCATGAGTCAATATAAGGAAGCTGGCTCATAAAGTGTTCTGTATCCTAGGCAAAATATTGCTTATGTTGAAAGTTTCTTCCCTGTTCAAGTATTGTTAAAATGCAATGTTCTGTAATCTTAAAGAAGCTTGTATGAATAATAAATACCCAGTTAGCAGCTTTATTATGCCATCACCCACAGATAAATCACATTTGATGTGATCAAATTTCTACATAAATAGCATTTTAATTATTGCTGTGCAAGTACTAAATTTTATAATCACAACTAATTACCTATATTCAAATTTCAAAATTCAGTCTAACAACAGCCTGAACTGAAGCCAACTGAAATCAGTGAAAAGCTATCCTTAAGCTTAAAATTGAACTTCGAATCAGTTCTAACTTGGAGTTATGATCAGTTTATG
The DNA here is from genome assembly GCA_013398125.1 of Aegotheles bennettii. NCBI lineage: Eukaryota > Metazoa > Chordata > Aves > Caprimulgiformes > Aegothelidae > Aegotheles > Aegotheles bennettii. The sequence continues at coordinate 116,598 of VZRW01011200.1, read as the reverse complement.
TTGCAGTAACAATGGAGTATGTTCCTAAACAAAATTTAAATGTTAGGATTTTCGCAGTGATGGAGTGGGTAGCAAAAATACTCAGAAATGCATTTCAATATTTATTCTGCTTTCAGTATGCAACAATTCTTAAATGATTGGAAAAATTCTTATGGCAAAAATAGGAGTGTGTGGCAATAAGGTGAGGAGTCAGTCTGTAATACCCAATGGGATTTAGCTGTCCCTGTGCAGACCCCTCATTATTTTACATTATAAGAGAAATTACAAGCATAGTAGCTTGATTCTACAAAGCTGATCATCAGTGAAAATTAATGTTGAATTTAATTGTCCTGAAACTTCATATTTAATATCTCACTAAAATGAACGGCTCAGTTTACACTTTCCAGAGCTATTGTTTCAGTCTATGGTAGTACCAGATCCAAATTAATGCAGGCCAGTATAGCTTTTTCTACATAACCAAGTATGATGGGACGTTTAGAAAATTAATGTGAAATTATAAAGTAATTTCATAGAGCCTATCAAGATATATCCAACGAAGCTTCTTCCTGGATGTGATATTCTTCAGTATTTTCACTAACATCTTGGATGACAGAAGAAAGAGAGGACGTTTGCAAATTCATGGAGGATACCATGCTGGAAGTTGTAAGAATTTTCTGTGACATAATCAGAATTCAAAAGGCGCTTGATGAATTGGAGACAGGTTCTGAAACCAATCAAATAGAATTTGTCAATACAGTGGTAACAGTAAGCACAAAATTCTCCAATCGTGAAAGAAAATGAAGCATATAGCTGCAAAATGGGGACTGTCTGGTAGGTGGTTATATGGCAGTTAGCTGTAATTTCGTCCAAATTAACAATCTGCTTTTGTTGCAAAAAAAGCAAAGCCATTTTGAGGTGAATTAACAGGAATGATGTATAAGGCATGGGAGGCAATTATTCTGCTCTACTTGTCACTAGGAAGGTCTCAGCTGTACGTCTGTATTCATCCTTGGGCCACACACTCGTAGAAAAGACAGTGACAAGTTGAAAGAAGGCCCAGAGAAGAAGCAAAAATAATGATGAGAGTCCAAGAAAGCCCAAACTCCTTGGGAAAATATGAAGGAAGTTAGTATAGAAAAGCAAGTTATGGTAATCGTCTTCAGATATTTAACAGCTGTTACAAAGTGAACAGTTGTTCTCCATTCTACTGAAGTGGTAAGGATGAATCAGTTTAATTTGCAGAAGAGTAGATCTGGGTGCAACATTAGGAAAAAATAACTTTGAGAATAGCTAAACTCAGGTTGCTTAGGAAGGTTGTGGAATCCCTCTCATTGAAGCTCTTCCCAAAAAGTGGGGAAGCCAAACATTACTGAGGGATAGTCTAATTATACTTGATCCTGTAATGAAGGAAGGGACCCAGATGACCTTACATTTCAGTCTTACACACCTGTGAAGCTTTGAGGCAACTTCAGACCCTATTTAGTACTCTTCCAAACAGCACCTAGTGTATGTGTTGTTGTGTAGACAAAGAGAATACTACCAACCATTCCTGAAGTTACCCAGATTTTCAGTCCTTCACTACTTTGTTAATCAATAACCATTTGTGTAAGAATATTATTTTCTATGCTAGGTCATTTCCCCATTTTTGACTGTTCCAGTGTAGGAGGAAAGACTGCAGGGAATATTCCAGACAAAAATGTGTTTTTTACAAGCACACCCAAAAATATGTATAAATTCTCTTCTGAAAAATAAAATAAAATTACAGTCTCTTCTCTGAAAAACCCTCTTGTGTTCTCATTTTTGGATCTGGAACCTGGAAGGATGAGGTAGCTTTTATTTTATCAATTCACTTTCCATCTAGAGCAAGTGTTCCTGAGGCAAGCTCTTACCACTGCACCCGGACATATAATATGTGTTGAATTAATTTAATGTTATCTGGGTGATTTAGACTATTTGGAATGGAAATACAGTAGGATCCAATGGGACTGAAACTTCTGTGTGAGGGCAGTAACTTCTTAAGCCACTCATACTTCTTTTGAGGGATTGTCTGATTTGCATCTACAATTGAAATTTGACATGAAAGATTTATTCTAAATTCATAACTTTTTGTGGGTTTTATCAATCACTTACTCCAAAGCTTTTGGATCCCAAACTCATTTGCTTTGCATGGACATTAAAACTGTTTTGTCTTTCTTTGGACATTTATTGCAGACAATTTGAGATTAAATTGATTTAGTTTTCTGCCTCTTGGACTACTGCAAACTTTAGTCATGCACACTCATTGCTTCTGTCTGAGGGAAAAGCTTTTTATAATAGAGCACTGAGAACTGGCAACACTTTCTGGTGCTGCTGAGCAGCTCTGACCATCTGGACTGTCAGAAGCTGGAACCTGCTGACTTTCTTGTCAGAGCAGCACGAGGGTCAGATGTTCTGTGTTTGAACTGCTTTTAGCCTCCTCTGTATTTGTGGGCACAGTGTGGGCTAGTAGAGTGTGTTGTTTCCTGAAACCTTTAGCAGTCCTGCCATAGCAGTGCAGCTGTGCAGCATCACCTGTTCAGCCAACTAATGTCTTCTTGTGGATGCTCTGTATTTGTCCTAGCATTCACATTTTACTTTAACTTGATAATACCAGAAATCAGCTTTTTCCAGCGTGCTCTCTCAGAACACCTCCACAGCTTCCTTAAGGCAGCACAGTACATCATTAGTGCTCACACATTTGTCCATGGTGAATCAGTTTCTTTTATGTTACACTTTCTTGCTTTTTGCCTACCTGATGAGTTCTTTATGATATTCCCAGAGGTGACTGCACCATGGTGTATGATGAATCCATGTTCCTGGGAGAATAATGTTAGGTTCCTTTTGTGTGTCGTAATGATACTGCGTAATGGAACCAGAGTATATGCCTAGAGATCGAAGAGGTGCAAACAAAACCAACCCAACCATACCAGATCTAGAAAAAACAGTTATAATCGCTTTTTTTTATGTCAGGCTTGTACATGCATATCCTCATCACCCTTCGATATGTATTCTTTAAAAAACAAACCACTTTCTATTTGCTGAGCAGCCCAGAGAAATCGCATAATTGTATACGTTTGGTGCATGTTTTTATAATAAACTGGCACAGTATAGGAGTACATTTAAGTGTATGCTCTTTTAACCTGAGATACAATTCACACATTTATGACCTGATTCTAGCTAAGTAGTCCCTTGAGGTTACTGGGAACTGAAGTCACTGCAATTTACAACCTTATACGCTTGACTGATTTAAAGACAGAAATACAGTTAGGAAAAAAATGTCACTGTCACTTCCCAAACATCTTTCTTCTTCCCTCTGACATCTTTCTATAACCCATGAAGTGGCTATTCTAGTTGTCAGAAATCATTGGCTTTTTTCTAGAAGCAGAGCACAGAAGTGCTGGTGTGTGTGAGAATCAGGGTTGTCTGTCTCTGCATAAATGCATCATGTCATGCTCATAAGTCTCAAGTATCACTTGTTGAGTTTTTTGTTTTAAAGGAAGCATCCACTGCTATTAATTAGGTAAAGTTAAACGAAATATACCATCAAACAATACTTCCCATTATAGTGCTCTTTTGAAATACATTCAAATTTCTTTTTACCTATTTGCCCTCTCCATCTTACACACTCCAAAGTTTGCAGCTTACAGTCTCCAAAGTTGCAGGCTCCTACATGAACTGTAACTACTCTATCTGACCTCCTGCAGCTCCATTCTTCTTTCTGCAGTGTGGTGCAACTTTCCTGCAAATTAGCACAGCTCACTGGAATTGAGTTTCCAGATGCAACTTCCCTCCCTCAAATTAGATTGTGTCTAAACAAAAGGAAAAAAACAGACATAGAAGGAGAGACCAGTCTTCAGGCTGTTCCCTTGCTCTCCTCCCCCTCCACTAAATGTTATAACCACAATATGAAAGTCAGATTTTTTGTCACCCTGAGAGCTGAGGTCTCAAGCTTCAAGTTCAAGTCACTGCTTCCTCACCCGGTGTTGTAACCACTAGTGCAAAGGCAATGGTGTATTATCTGTGGCCATCATCCCCATTGCCATTAAGAGAGAACCAACTGAACTGCACAGATTGGATTGCCCTTTGAAGGTGCCTGTCACAGAGAGGTGGACAGAACTAAAGTGGTTTTCCCTCTGTTTCCTTCGTTTTTTTAGTGAAACTATAGCATACAGATGCTTGGGAGAAAAACATCCTTTAAAAATAGACAATGTGATTGTCAAACCTCAACCCTCAAACCAAGTAATCTGATTTTCTTGAAAATGACTGACCAGTTTTCAAGCTGTCGTCAAGCATCCTTTAAACCCTATGCAGGGCAGCAGACCTGCAGTTTAAAAGCTAGAATCTTAAGCAGAAATGCAGCTTTTGAAATATTTAATTGGCTAAATGTCTCTTAAAGGTTATTTATGTATCCCCTTCTTATTTTTCATCCTCTGCTTCAGTGAAGGCTTTTTTTCCATTCCATAGCTCATGGGGCTATGCCAGGAGTTATTAATAAAATATTAATGTTGTCATCCCACAGGATGTATTGTTTATACCATCACAGATGCAGATTACATCTCAGATCAATGAAGCAAGTTTTTAAAAACCTCTTTCTAAAACAGCAGTTGGAGTGTGATTACAGTTGTCCACAGTAGTTATATCATACAGCAAATTAGGAAATATATGTCAGGACCCATTATTCTAATGGAGGTCTTGTAAGATTTTTAAACAATGTCAGTAGATGCCAGACTTGCAAACCGATGACCCTGTTTGAAACAATACCCCCAGCAGAGAGAACAAAGATACTGTTGACTTGTGCGTGACTGTCAAGTTAATGCTTCACAGGAACCCACAACACTAATCGCTCTTCTTGAATGCAAGTTCTTCCCTTATTTAGCTCCCTCATAAGATATCCCTTAAGCACTTATTTGACCAATGCAGCTGAAAATCAGTAAATTTGTTTTCAATTTCAGCTACCACCATTTCAGTCCTGACCAGATACAAAGGAGACAGGACTATATTGCTGATGTCACCTTGCTTCCTGCAATTTTTGTAAAGAAACATTTTGTTTTCAAAACCCATTAAAACAGAGTAAAATCTTATACATTTACGCTTCATCAAATGCCCAGTATGTTCAAGGATGAGAACTATAAAACTGTGTAAGGCAAAGGACGGAAATTCTCCTTCCTAAATGGCCATTTAAGTAGCACATCTGGAGAAATGCAGCTGCCAAATTTTTAGCAATCAGCAGTGGCAGCATTAACAAGGGAACCATTATGGTATGTGTAATGGCAATATTTATTTTTTGCAACTAAGAGTTTGTCCTAATACCAAACTAAATTATGTACCAAATTAAAGGCAAGGTCGTGCTTTACAGTCTTTCAATGGGCTCTACTTATTATGGAACAGGGACTTGTCATACCTAATCTGAAGGGGTGAGTTTATGCAGATATACAGCTGCAGTCAAGTCAAATGGCACGGGAATGCAGGGTGTGCAAGGGCAGGGAGTAAAGCTCCCTTAGTACTCTGTGATTGCAAGTGAAGGATTATTTGAACAGTGATCAAATGTTCTCAGGAAATGTGTTTTAATTAAATTCTGCTCAGCCAAGGAGTGAAACAAGGACACAATTGTCAACAAAAGCCCTCCTTGATATGAGACTGAATGCTAGTATCCTGAGTCCCTCACAGTGTCCATCAGTATTTTACTCTGGCAGGATGGCAGTAGCGTTACAGGTTGACAGTGCAGAGGCTGGCAAGGACAGTGCTCTTCAGTCTCCACGTACTGTCATTGCAAATGTGGTCATGGAATACAATTTTCCAGCCTGTAGAGCAGTATGCACAATTCATGCCCAGGATTTGTGGATCCCATAAATGAGATGGGGTGCCCAGGATGCCCATACAGAACACTTGTAATGTCCCAGGAACTCTAAGCTCTCATATAGCTTATGCAGCTCTGGTGAAGAGGTTTTCTTTCTGACTTGGCTTCTCAAGTGAATATTATTTTTTCTTTATAAGGTCCAGCATGATGGGCAAAGAGTATTACTGTTTATCTTCATCAGTGATCTAGATGATGAGACAGAGTATACCCTCAGCAAGTTTGCTGATGATAGAAAACTGGGAGGAGTGCAGAGGGACCTCAGCAGGCTGGAGAAACAAGCTGACAGGAACCTCATGAAATTCCACAAGGAAAAGTGCAAAGTTCTGCAACTGAGGAGAAACAACCCCAGACACCAGTACATTCTGAGGGCCACCCAGCTGGAAAGCAGCTTTGCAGAAAAGGACCTCAGAGTCCTGGTGGACACCAAGTTGAACATGAGCCAACAATGTGCCCTTGTAGCAAAAAAAAAAGATTAATGGTAACCTGGGCTGCATTAGGAGGAGTGTTGCCAGCAGGTTGAGGGAGGTGATCCTTCCCCTCTATTCAGGCCTGGCGAGGTCACACCCAGAGTACTGTTCTGGGCTCCTCAGTGCAAGAGAGACATGGACATATTGGAGAAAGTCCAGTCAAAGCAATGGGCACAAAGTGTTCCCTCTGAATATCAGAAAACACTTTTTACCTGTGAGGGTGAGTGAGCACTGGCACAGGTTGCCCAGGGAAGTTGTGGAGTCTCCATCCTTGGAGATATTCAAAAGATGTGTAAACACAGTCCTGGGCAACTGGCTGTAGATGACCTTGTTTGGGGAGAAGGGTTGAACAATGACCTCCAGAGGTCCCTTCCACCCTCAAGCATTCTGTGGTTCTGTGATTCTGAGTAAGAGTCTCACACAAAAGACAGATCATTACTGAACTGGAGAAGGAAGGAAATACAAGAACATGGCAAGCTAGGAGATGACAAGGATGAGTGAGTCTCAGTACAAGTTTGTATGGAAAGTCTCTACAGAATTAGAGTTTCAAAGACAACCGTCAGTCAAAGAATTATTTATCAGAACTGTGGTGTGACAGGATATTAGCAAAAGTAAGGAGGCAATATAGAAAAAACCCTCATTTTCAACAGACCTCCTGTGACTCACAGTCACAAACTGGCAGTATTTTCTGTGAAGTCAAAAACATCTTTTCTTTGCAGAAACAATTCTATGGAAACTCCACCCACTGAGTCTTCTAGGTTTGATGTTTCCACACAGGAAGGTAGGCTGTACTGGAAACAAGAGATTCTGGGTATTATTCCAAGATAAAGCTGGTTCTCATGAAGGGAAAGGTTGTTGCTGCCTACAGCAGAGAGAAATAATTTTTAAAAAGAGTTCACAATTACATATGCAAGAAGCTGTCTCTGCATTTTCTCAGAAACTTTCATTTACATAGTGATCTTACCTTGCTTTTCCACCCTCAGGCTTCCACTTTATCTGATCTAATATGTTATTCCCTACCTTAGAACTGATGCAGAAGAATCATATAATTCACCCATAGGGTTTTTTGGTCACCCCCTTCAGAATGAAATCTCTGTTTAAATGTCATGCCAGTTGTTCACAAGTGAGACTAATTTTCAAAACTATACCAATAAATACAAGGTTCAGTACTGGGGCTTGCCTGTGCATTATGCCTTATCTAGAAATTCCAGCCTTGTATCTCCTCTTTAACCATCATAATCTTTTGCCACACTTTCCACCCCAATTACAGTCAATGTCCACATTAGTCATCCGCAGCTACCTGGGTTAGGGAAAAGTCATACACAGGTCCTTAAAGAATGAGAGCACTGGGAAACTGTGATACTGCCTATGGTAAGCACAAGGGAAGTTCTTCCATTAAAAAACAAAACAAACAAACAAGCAAACAAAAAAAAAAAACCAAGAAAAAAATGTTTTAAAATTATGAGTGGCTGATTTATATTTTGCATAACCTATGTGAGATTTTCTTTTCTGATTTTCCTGATTATAATTTTTATATGCAATCTGAATTTCTTGTTTGAGAATATATGAATTAGACATCATCATTTGATACAAACTTTGGTCAATAGTCATGGGTCTGTGTCAGAAATTTCTCAAACACATGTGGTGCTAAATGCCGTATCGCAAACACTAGCCATTGGGCTGGAACAGCAAATACAAAACAACTAGAAATTGATTATCTATATAATTATTTGTAACAGTTACTTGTTCTTGTTACTTGTACTTGCTACTTGTTGAAAACAAGCCTTATGAAGACCACTGAGGGAACTGGGGTTATTTAGCCTGGGGAAGAGGAGACTGAGAGGAGAATTTATTGCCCTCTACAACTACCTAAAAGGAGGTTGTAGTGAGGCTGGTGTTGGTCTCTTCTCCTGAATTGTTAATGACAGGATGAGAGGAAATGGCCTCAAGTGACGTCAGGGGAAGTTTAGGTTGGAGATTAGGAAGAAGTTCTTTACTGAGAGGGTGGTTAGGCACTGGAATGGGCTGCCCAGGGATGGAGTCACCGTCCCTGGGGGTGTTCAAAAAACGGGTTGGTGAGGCACTTGAGGCCATGGCCTAATGGTTAGGAATATGATGGGATAAAGGTTGGACTTGATGACCCTGGAGGTCCCTTCCAGCCATAATGATTCTATGATTCTGTGATTCTAATTGCTTTAGTAATAGGGGGATTTGATTTGCCACAGAAATATGAACAAACTAGTGATATACAAGGTGTTTTGTGGCCATCAGTACATTTTGTGACCAGAATACTTGGCTGCCCATATGGATCTGGTTGTGGAACTGAGATCTAATTCAAATGAGAATCAAAACACAAGATAAATACTATAGAAGAATTAACATTATGATTTAGGTTTTATGTGGAAGCTACATGTGGAATAATCCAAGGTGCAAATTTGAAATGCGATAGTTATTTTGCAGTAATTTGCTGCATAGACTTCTAAAGTGCACAAAGGTTTAGCATATCTTGTTGTAAAAGTGCTGATGACTGAGGGGTCATAGGGAACATATACCTTCTCTTAAGTTCACAATTCAGTTAGGCACCTACATTAGGCACCTAAACAGCACAAGGGGGAATTACTTGCCTCAGAATCCACTGATTAGCAGAAAGGTACCTGTCTCAGACCATTTGTGTCACCCCCGCCCTTTCCCTACTGGATGCTCCAGCTACTGGGCTACAAAATCAACAGTTCCTCTCCTTATCTTCTTATGACCCAATGATTCTTGAATTTTTAGCCTCCCTGTATTATAGTGCTGGTGGGGTGAACGAAAAGGACTTTGTTCTTCTTCCCTTTTCAGTATTCTCAGGCCTTGTCATAGGAAATGGAAAATATGAATCATGAATAATTTAAATATTTTTTTGGCTGAGGAGAGTATTTAACTCATGTTCTCCCGAATACACTGATGCTGAAATCACTTGTGTGCATCCCAATCCCCTCTTAGAGCTGGCTGATTTTCTTTATGTGAATGATATCACATAACTTTGTGACAGAAAATAATTGCTCCTTTGCACTGAGCAGAGGTTTGATAGTTGAGTGATGTTAATGTGCCAGGAATAATGTGTTCCTGACACATAATAATGTGTTCCTCCTGCTCCTGACATAGTAACTTCCTGCTTAAAATAAAGAAATGAACCATGAAACATGCCTTTAATTTATCCAACTGCAATAAAGCGTGCTAGATCTCTTCCTCCTTGAATAGTTTGCTTATAAAAAGAAATAAAGATACTATTTGCAGGTGGTATAAAATACCCTACATATTTCATCCCTGAGTAACAATGTGAAGGAAGAAAATAGCTTGCTCTTCTGATCCTCTTCTACTTTCCTATTTATAGAAATGAAAGGATAGTATTTTTTCTCCATAGAGAAAACAAAAAGAAAAATGGTGACTCAAGTCTTCATGGAAGCTGATTATTCTGTATATTAACCATCAATTAAAAGGAAACAAAAAAAGAAGGAAGTACTAAGTCATTAAAGAATTTAGTGAATTTAAAGCAATAATGATATGGAAACTGAAATCCCCACTATGGACTTTCGTCTCAGAGGGAGCAGGTTAGGCAAAAGTTTCTATTAGTTTCTTAGTGCAAGCAGTGCAATGAATTAATTCTTAGTTTCAGAAAATACGAAGAAAAAGGCAATGCTCCTAACAGCAGCAAGACATTTTAGGCTACTTTTATCACCACAAGGCTCACAGAGAGACAAGGACTTACTGTCTGACTGAGGTAGATGTGAGACCACAATTGCCCAGAGATGCATGACTTAAGTGTGTGCCTCTCTCATAGTTATTGCTGCTTCCATCCTCATTTCAAACATTTTCCACTGTAGGATAGAATGGAAAAGCTGTGAAGGTAAATTCTATTAATGGACAGTGAGTTCCCCGTCTGAGATGAGTTACCCCTACTGCTCAATAGCTTTTAGGTATTCACTCTTAAGAATAACTAGTCAGCAGTGAAAGTGACTTTGAAAGTTCTTCATACTGAAAGATTTTAAAAACTGGTTAGGTCTTTTTATAGATCTACAAAGGAAAAAAAGATGTGTACAACATGTTTGTATAAGAGGTACTTGGAAGAAGTATCTACTGTGTAATTTACATAATGCTGTTATCAGGTCAAGGCTGGGTAAAACCTCACTCAATGGAACAGTTGGTAAATAGTGTTTTTGAGGATATGATAGTTTAAAAGAAAAGGCTAATGACATAATAGTATTATTTAAATTTAACATGGTATATTATCAGAGGAAGAGTTACATACATCCACTGACATTGCTATGGCAGTTTGGAAAGTCTGTTATAAAGTTATAAAGTCTGTGGACAAAATGAAAACATAATAATAACACTGATGTTGTACTTAGTCCAGATAAAGTAATACCATTAGTGCAGGAAGGTTTGTGGAGTGTTTAGGAGGGGTTGGCTTTTAACATTTTTCTAAGGATTTTCTTTTATTTTGAGAGGGGGACAGGGAAAGAGAATTAAAATTTTTGCTATTGAAGTCAAAGTTTTTGCTAAAGAGTCATTTTATGAACTGGAATTGGTTTTCTAAAGTAAAAACTGAAATAGTATAAGAAATTGTGTAGATAAGCACACATACAGCTATGGCTCTGTGTAAGAAATCCATATGGCTCAATATAATACTATATAACAAATTTCTGCCCATCACCTCCTCTTATCCTTACCATTATGCAAACATAATATGTATTAAAATTACCATAGAAGTGTGATACCAAATCCTGCTAAAAGCTGATAAAAAGAAATCCCACTTTCCTATGGTATTATGTTCTTCTGGAGATATGTAGGAGCTTCATTTTATTAAAATTGAAGCCCGGTAAAATAAGAACGGGGGGAGCAAAAAACCAGAATTTCTTCTGTGTCCTTTTGGACATTACGGTAATTTATTTGCTGGCAGCTGCTAGGACTGACTGGCCAGGGATGTAATCCAGTAGTCTTTCATCCTTGTATTTGTCTTGCTTTGGTTTATTTCTGTCTAGTCCTTGCTTTTCAGGATCTTTATGTTACTGTTTACAGTTGAAATAAATGCCTTTTTGCTATTCAAGGGTAAATGCCAATCTTCTTCAAGGCAATTTGTGGGATTTTTGCATCCATGGTTCCACTTGAGTTGTTCAGTAGTGATTTTTTATGTAAGCAGAGCTGATCTGATACAAAACCCAGAGAACCTACTGGTAATTTCTTTATATACTTCAGCAGGCTTTAGATCAGAACTCATGACTTTATGAGACATATTATTCTTGTAGATAGGCTATTACTGACAGAAACTATTTTCCTAGGTGACAGCAGCATAATAATGCACGTGTTTGGTAAGAGGAAAAGGTGCCCCTGTGGTATGCCACCACAAAACTTTTCATGGAACTAAACAGGCTGCTCATTAACATTTAATGGTCCAGGAGGCAGGGAGAAAAAAGGGAAGAAAGGGAGGAAAGGAAGGAAAAAGGAAAGAGGGGAGGGGGGAAGTGGAGTGGGGGAAGGAGGGGGAGGTCATACCACAACAGGAGAGAAAAGGAAACCATATTGATTTTCTCAGTGAAAGACAATACTGTTGTATCTATTGATCTGTTGAGAAGCTGGGAAGGAGGAAATTACATGCTCTCTTTTAAAATTCATTGTTGCATTTTATTTCTGCACTTGGTGCCTGGTTCTGCCACCCAAGATAATTTCTAAAATACAGCAGAGCCTACCGTGTAGTAATGAGGAGTGAAAAGCCAAGTCTGTCATAGTGCAATTCATTAGACTTAGATGATGATCTGTACTCTGATAAGAATGAGGTTTCATTGTCCTCATCTGCTGGGACTGCATCAACTATCACTTAACCAGACAGATGCTAAATGCTGCGCTTCAAGTAGATTATTGCTTCCTCTTTCTTTGCTCCAGCTGATGGTCCTATAAAGTGCATTTTTTTGTCTGTTCAAAATTGGTGCAAACTTTGAGTCTACACAATTTTTGTCATATGCAGCCATTACATTTCTAATAGAAGGGTACTTGCATGATATGAGACAGAAGAAGGTACCTCCATAAGCTTCGTTTATGCCCATGTTCCCCAACAGAAAGATAATATACATCCACTTGTTCTCCGTGGAGTAGCTGTAAATTTGGGATTAAGCTTTACTTCCAGGAAGTACAGCTGACCTGTGATGGGGCTCTACAATGTTGAAAAGCAGTTGCTTTTATTTTGCAAATTAGGGTGGACAAGTTAGAGGACAAAGCCTGCATTTGTCCCATTTTATTCGTCCTTCATTGATAGCGGCATGCCAAACAGCTTAAAGAACAGTTAGGGAGTCCTCTTCTTGAGGAAGACCAAGCAGGCCTTTGGCATTTACAGAATTGACAGCTAATTCTCTGATATCCAGCATGAGAAAAAGTGCAACTGTAGGGTATGTGAAATGAAGTCATAGGCCATGTTCCTCAGCACTGGCCAAAAGACATTGTCTATTTCTTAATCTAAAAGGGAGTCACCTCCATGTATTACGGTTCTATTTTTAGCTCTGGTTATTTGTGATCTTGGAATGATCTTTATTGCTCAACAGTTATATTCAGTTTCATGATCTTAAAGCATTACTACAGGTAAAGGAAATAATTGCTACAACCTGAATTCCTTGGAGCAAGGTTTAGAAGTAGTCAGGGCTTCTAATTAGCATTTCACATATTGTCAAAAATGACAAAAGCAGGAGGAAGAATGTGTTTCTTTTTTACTGGGCATTTTCCCATTTGGCACTGTATCAAATTTCCTTCCTTAATACATACTTGAAAAATATAGCTTAGATCTTAACACTGCATTAATTATAAAAAATTACTTGGCAAGTTTTCATTATATATTGTTACATGATTCTCTAGCAGCACTTATATGCAAATTCAGGAGCAATGGGATGAGAATAATAGAAAAGATGTATCTTAAAAGGTTGATTGAGTTTATCCATAATTCTTCTCCTAGTCTAAACAGCTATTCCATTGACTTCACTGCAAATGGAGCATCAATGATAATCTGTATTTCTCTGGCACAGAAGCGTTTGATTATATATTTTCTAACTAGCCTGCAATGGCCAGATTTATCAGGGAATGAAAGAAGAAGAGGAACAGCAAACATTTGCTATATTGAAAGAAAGCTGTCCATTGGCATTTATCCTCCTACGCATTTTGCTCGATAATTCACTTAGTCTGACTATGAATCATTATCAGACTGACTACCAGGAAGAAAAATGGCCAAACAGCCACTGTATATTAACTGATTACAGTTTTCTGTTGTATCACAACAGCTGTGGTTTATTTTATCTGATTTTTTTTTCTATGAGGATAAACTGAAAAAAAAAAAAAATAAAAAAACATTTTTCTCACTCAATTGCTTTTTTGGTTATTTTACTAAGCAATGTCTGAGTGACCATAGATGTGAGGGAAGCATAAAAGTTTTTGTTCAAAAAAATAAACAGAAGGTGAAAGTAAGATCCTATAATCTGAAGATAACAAAATGTTTCATCAGAACATTCCTGACTTGTCTTCTAAGTCAGACTTTGAAAGAGGTAAGTGGTCCAACACATTCTAGAGGAGGAATAGAGAAGATTAACATACCAGAGTTCAGCTGAAGGCAGGTCACTGCTCTGCCATCTTTTAGGGTATTCTTTTCAGGAGAAGTCCATATTTGTCTGTGTTTATACAATAAATATTGTCTTTTTTGTGTGTACATACACACAGTATACACTGTAGATACTTAGATAAGGCATTAAAAAAAAATAAATAAGATGTTTTGGCTTGCTGGAATGCATCTAGTTGCAAAGCAGCTAGATTTTTTTGCTGATTCTGTTTACTTTATTTGAAATATAACACCCTACAGTAGGAAAATGCATTGCATTCCTTTCTCTGTCACTGTATGTGTGCCAAAAAAAATCCGTAGGATAAATATATTTGGTTCCTGATCATTTAAAAGCTAGTTTATTAGTGTTGAACTTTGAGGGTTTAAATGATATTAAAGTTTTTTGGAGTGGCCATCCAGTTGCTCTGTGAGCTGACTCTCTTTAACATAGCCAGTATAATTTCATTTTTGAACACTTGACCTAGACACTGGCAAGCAATCCAGTCTTGGAAAACTCACAAGCAATTAAATCACCAAGACAAGCATAATAAGCCCAAACCTGGAAGACAAAACTTCTTACCTGTACTCGTGACTCTGTGCTGACGAGTAATTTCACCCATTCAAGTCTGGCCTTTCTCAGTCTCAAGAATTTTTATAAACTTTATGAGACTGATCATCAACAGGCTGTGGAGATTGTGGCTTTTGGAGGGCAAAAACACAAAACCCCCAAATCCTTACAATGAAGACCAAGATGAAGCAGAAATATTGTCTTATACTCAGTGATATGTAAAACTTATACCTTACATTTTTTTGATGACCAAAATGTTTCCCTAGAATGCAATGTGTTATGTCATGGACTTTGTGATATGAGCTATGATAACATTTACAAGATTAGTATTGGCAGTACTTCTCTCTTTGGGCTAGTAGTGCACTCATCCAGAATGTGAATTGAAATCATTCTTCTGCCTTGGAAGATTAGAGATTGCATTGTGCACCTTTTGGTAATAAGGTAAATGCTGTAGCTATTAATGGTATGAAGCATCCTAAGATTTTTTTATATCTGTCTCCTCTGTTCACCTAGTTTGGATGCACTATCTAAATAGTGAAGTAAAAATAAACAGGGGAAAAAAAAGAACAGCTCTACCATTTGGTGGTTAGAGCAGTATTGATAGAGAGGTAGATGTGGTTCTAGAGCGGTAGATGTGGTTTATCTCGATTTCAGCAAAGCATTTGACACTGTCTCCCACAGCATCCTTGTAGATAAGCTGATAAAGTATGGGTTTGGTGATCAGGTAGTGAGGTGGATCAAGAACTGGTTAAAGGGAAGAAGTCAGAGAGTTGTAGTTAATGGGACAGAATCCAGTTGGAGGTCAGTAACTGGTGGAGTCCCTCAGGGGTCGGTACTGGGACCGGTGTTATTCAATATCTTCATCAACGACCTGGATGAGGGTACAGAATGTATCCTCAGCAAGTTTGCTGATGACACTAAACTGGGAGGAGTGGCTGACACACCAGAAGGTTGTGCTGCCATTCAACGAGACCTTGATAGGCTGGAGAGTTGGGCGGGGAGAAACTTAATGAAATTCAACAAGGGCAAGTGCAGAGTTTTGCATCTGGGGAAGAACAACACCATGCACCAGTACAGGCTGGGGGCTGACCTGCTGGAGAGCAGTGTAGGAGAAAGGGACCTGGGGGTCCTGGTGGACAGGAGGATGACCATGAGCCAGCAATGTGCCCTTGTGGCCAAGAAGGCCAATGGCATCCTGGGGTGCATTAGAAGGGGGGTGGTTAGTAGGTCGAGAGAGGTTCTCCTCCCCCTCTATTCTGCCTTAGTGAGGCCACATCTGGAGTATTGTGTCCAGTTCTGGGCCCCACAGTTCAAGAAGGACATGGAACTGCTTGAGAGAGTCCAGCGCAGAGCCACTAAGATGATTAAGGGAATGGAACATCTCCCTTATGAGGAAAGGCTGAGGAAGCTGGGTCTCTTTAGCTTGGAGAAAAGGAGACTGAGGGGTGACCTCATCCATGTTTACAAATATGTAAAGGGTGAAGGTCAGGATGATGGAGCCAAGCTTTTTGCAGTGACGTCCAATGATAGGACAAGGGGCAATGGATGCAAACTGGAGCACAGGAGGTTCCATGTGAATATCAGGAAGAACTTTTTCACTGTGAGAGTGAGAGAGCACTGGAACAGGCTGCCCAGAGAGGTTGTGGAGTCTCCTTCGCTGGAGACATTCAAAACCCGCCTGGATGCGTTCCTGTGTGATGTACTCTAGGTGACCCTGTTCTGGCAGGGGGGTTGGACTAGATGATCCTTCGAGGTCCCTTCCAACCCTAGAATTCTGTGATTCTGTGATTCTGTGATTTAGCTTCTAAATTCAAACTTTGTCCCGGTATAAATACTCACATCTTTTCATGGCCTTATTTCTTATTTCTCATATCTTAGATCAAATGTGTTTGCTCTAAAAAAACCCCTTGAAATCACTTAACATTTCAAAGTGGTAGGTCAATAACGTTTTTGGTAAGGCAAGTCCATTATTAACAGTCCACACAGAGGGGATATCCTTCATCTCCCATATGTGTCCAATCTATATTTATAAAAGTAATGATATCTTTGTGAAAGCAAAAGCTGATGAAAAATGGAGAGGAAGAAATTAAATAGAGATCCATCTCTCTTTTCTGCTGTCTTTCATCTATAACAGAAAACCCTAGAATAAATGAGGTAGGAGCAATGGAAAACCTGAATCAGACCTATGATTATTTCTGTTCTATCTATTACTGCCAGTTTGAGAAGCAGTGCTTATACTCTGGTATAACTGATTAGAGTCTAAAATTTGCATGGCCTTGTATTGTATCCCTATTTCTATCGAACAGTAAGTACTTAGCAGTGTTGATGTTGTTAACCTCTCTATTTCAAAGCTTTCGCTTGTGAAGGAAGTATGGCTTCTTCACCAATAGGTAAAGCGCTTCTTTTTCTGTAACTGACATGAAAGCTAGAGCTTCTTACAGCTCCTGGGGGGGCACATGCCCATTCACGAGAAACATGATCCTAAGAAGAGCTAAGAATGCAAATGCTGTGATATCAAAGCAACAGTTACTAAAGTGAAGTGCTGGGAAGTAGAATTTTACAAGTAAAATGTATTTCCTCACTCATGCAATTTTCTGACATAGTTATTAATCCCATAAAGCCTAAAGTGTTATTTTTAAGATCGTATTTCTTCAGAAACTACATCCATATTCAGAACAAAGAAGAAATGCAGAGTATTTATTTCACATATTCAGAATCCCATTCTTTGGATTTGAAGCTTACATTTTAAGTTCTTTATGTATATTTTCCATTGATTTAAAAAGATATCTTTCATTTTTCATAAATTGTATATTACATTCAGCCAGGACTGAGGGATGGTAGTAAACAGCAGTACTCATAATGAAGGTATACAGCTAAGCAGACATGCACATAGTAGTGTGTGAGCACACTGAGAAACCCCTCTCCTGGCAAGTTGCTGGGAGGACCACAGCCTACTCAGTTTCACAGCTTGTCTTCAGCCCTGCTCACTCTTTTCACTTGCATATGATACCAACACACAGAGAGTTGTCTGACAGATGATTTTCTTTCAAGTATTTTTACAAAAGACAGAAATGCTGTTACACCTTTTGGGCCAGATCTTCTAAAGGCAGCAGTGGATGGAAGCGGAGGACAAAAAGAATTGGATGCTTCTTGCAGAGATGGGATCATTTGGGCTAAGGATGAGGAGCAGAGTTAGATATAAACATTTTCTAGGAAGAAAAAGTAGGAAAATTTTATTTGGACATTCTGCCCTGGGCGAGAGTGGTAAAAGTTACAGTGTAGACGGTCTTCCATTTTCTTGTAATCTGCTGTGTTCAGGCTCATTTTCATTCATTGTGAATTGTGAGTTACTTCTTCAGAGCTGAGAGCTTTGACAAATATTGCTTCCTCTGTGCACTCTTCAAGATATATTGGGCACATTTTTATTCTCCTCAGATTTCCAAAGCACAGTTTGAGGGAATTCATTTTCGAAGCTCAGTTTCCACAACATTTTTCAAAATGGCTGGCACTGCTTTGATTTATGATTCCATCATAACACCTACAGTAAAACAATCTGCTCGTGTATAAAAACATTTAGTTTTCGATTTTTACTTTGGCTTTCTGCAAGCCATGTAAACTGCAGTGGTTTAACCACCTGCTGCCTACACCGTCTGCATTTACATTAATGCTTTAATTCGGATCAGGAGTGGACTCCTGAAACAAACCTCCTGGCTCCTCCTCACTTGCCAAGCTTTAATTCACACAGTTGTCACACAGTGTGTGACATGGGTCCATCTCAACTGATACTAAACAGGAGATGTGCTGCAGGAATGTGTCTAATGCATTCGGCCTACAGGACCAGAGCTAGACTGAGGTAAAAACCTTCTCAAAGACATATGGTATGGTCCTCAGCCCCAAGTGTTTCATTCTATAAATCCAGTTGTATTGTTCTGCATTACTTGCTAATATAGACACAACCCTTATTTTATCCAACATTTGCAGGATTATTCATAAACATGTATTTTGCTGCTCATTTGTATCATCATAACTGAACTCCAGTTCCTTCTGGATTTTCCCATATTCCTGCACCAGACTGGGGCTTGCCATTGATTTCCTGTACATTTCATTTCATAGCTTTTAATGCTACAACTTCTCAGTAGTTATACAAGTGTGATTTTCTTCTTGACATGAAAAATGTACACAGACCTTGTTCCTTGTTACTGAGCTCAATATCATTTTTACATTAGAAAGAGCTTCCACAATGCCTGCGTTTCTCAGTGCTGATATCACTGGTACTTCTTCAATTGTGAGCAATAATAGTGTCCTTCATTTATGTAGTTTTTTCAGCTACACCAGCTGCTGGACCACAAAGAAGAAAGCTGATTAAAAGTTGTCAAATACCTATTCAGATTTGCCAGCAGGAGCATTGATTTGGAGCATTCAGTTAATTTGTCATAGCCGGAAGTCTGATCTCTTTTCCTCTACAACCATGAAATATTTTCACTTATCCTTGGTCAATTTCAAGCTAGCATTCATACAGATAGGATAGATATTTTTCTTTTTGTTGACCAGAGAGTAGCTGAAACAGTATTTGCATCTTTTTCATACACTTGGTGAATGTATGGCAATATGTAATTACATGAAAATCACTGTTCTAAAACTTCCTTTAGGGCATAAAGATTCGTAGATGCTGTAAGATTTCAGCAAGGTGTAAACAATAAAATTCTTTACGAAAGGAGAATATTTTTACTATAGTCACTTGACTGAATTGCCTTTGTTTCTACACAGAAAAAAGGTAGAACGTTATCAAATCATTTAGCAATCTCATGTCATAGGTTTGAGGCCTTTATTAGGAACAGAAAATAATGTTCTTCGTCTCACCAAGCCTTCTAATATCCCTCATTTCTTTCTGGCAATACTTACAGAAAGCTTCACATCCAGAGAAAGAACAAACTCCGTTGGTCGGGTCACAGCATCACCATACTGTCTACAGCCAGCATCCTACTTAACTCTGTGCGCCCTGGCTCAGGATGTTGTGATGGATTACAGTGTTGACACAATACAGTCTTCTGGGAAGAGCTAAGATTACTATTGTTATCATTAGCTTCATACTAGGGATTTGTTATATTACACACTGAGGCACAGATAATGACTATCAAGTCAAAGAATTTACATTCTACATAATAAAACCACAAAATACGAAACTATGGAAGTTGGAAGGAGATTATAGTTTCTCCAATTTTGCTTTGTTTTTGTTGAGCGTGATAGTGGATAGTAGGGAATTTAAAGGGAAGATGCAAAAATGACATTCATCAAAAGGGGGGGGGGGTAATGACATTCATCAAAAGAAGTTTGGAAGAAAGTACCCAAAAGTACACTGGTGGGAGAGAGAAAAGAGTAGTATTTTCAGTCAGTTCTAATGTCAGTGGTGGAAAGAGCAGAATAAGGGGAATGTGTGTTGGGAAAAGATCTGTGATGATGTTCTGAAGGAGACACTGCAGGTGAGCAGCAGGAGTGGGTGTGTCAGTGGAAAGAGAAAGATTTCTACTGCCTTGGGGCTACAGCAGGAGCCTGGGGAAGTCTTGGGCTGTGGCAGAAGGAAGACGCAAAGTAAACAGAGCATGGAGTGGGTAGTGCAGCCTGACTCTGAGGGACAGCCATGGGCAGTCAGCCAGGCCCAAACTGCCAGAGACTTCTAAAGAGCCAGGGAGGGCTCTAAAGAGTTTGCTGCAACTTGGAAAATCACCAAGCTGGCTGAAAACAGACCTAGAAGCAAGAGCCTATCTGCAAGAATGCACAGGGCAAGCCGAGAATTGTCTGACCATGTTTGGAGGCTTTTATGATTAAAAAGTTAATGATTTTTATTTATACTTAAATAAAATTGGCTTTCTTGGTTTTAAAAACCTTCAATAGTTGCTAGAAACTTCACTGTGGAAGATCTGAACAGATTCATCTTCAAGTTTTGGTTGACTCAGGCTCAGAATTTCTTACGGGAAGCTTTTGAGCAAGAAGATGAAATATTAGCCTCTCTTTTCTTATGAAAAGCACATCAGAAATCGGGATATTGCATTATTTGCCCAGGTGATAAACTATAACTCACTGCTAATGTTCAGGAGAAGTGTGACTGGAGGAGGAGCTGGAAGATTACTCCATATGCCATTCCCAGTTGAACCACTGCTTGCTTGGTACAGGGCCCTAATCCGCACCTGCAAGATGTTAATATTCATAACCCTGTGACTTAAACTCATTTTGATTTGCCTGGCGGTTGTGCCTAACAGTTTCTTCTGTTGCTGTTTACAAGAAATAAATGGGTTTATATACCATCTGACCTGCAGTACTTCTGATGCGGCAAGGTGATATCGGTAACTCGCTTGACTTGATACTTGTTGAATAATTTATCTCAGATTTGTTTCTAGGTAGCTGCCTATCCAGATGAGCATCTTGTGTTACTGCCTATTGTCATGGTTACAGGACTGACTGCATCTCTTCTTCCCTCTCTAAGTTTACTGAGTGCAATATGAGGGCTGTCCTTGCCTGGGGTACAATATAGCAAATCTTCCGCTAACAGACTTGAATGTAGCGCAGTGGCCTGTAAATGAGCACTGGCTCATTTCAACACGTCTAATAGAATTCAAATGTGTGCATTGGATGTGCTAATACTAGCTCTTAACTACTAGTAAGTGGGAAGCTAACTGAAGCAATTATATTTTCTTAGGTCTGTGCAGTCAAGTCTTGGTTTTAATTAGCCCTTTGAAGTGTTACCAGAATTCCCTGTCAGGAAAAAATATTTAATGTGTGCAAACACATAAATATACACAAAATATTGGATTATTTATATTGCTGTATTATACAAACAAAAGATTATCAGAGCAGCTGCTAACCCCTTACACTGATATGTAGAGTACTTGAGCATTTCTTATGGAAAATAACCAAGTCTTTGGTGCTGTTTGTGTCTGAACTGGCTGCAGTGAAATGCTGTGGAGGCCCTGTGCCCTGAAGAAGGTGTCCTGCTGCAGTGCAGGACCTCCAGGCTGCTCTTGCCCAGCAACTGCAAAGAGAGGTGGCTGAAATGTGCATGCATGGCCCTCCGTCGGCAAAGCTGGGCCATACAGCCAGGCTCTCCAGCCAGAGCATCTCTAACCTTCTTTTTTCAGGGTAGAATCACTTTAGCTTTTTCCCTCTATGTAAGAATATTTTTTTTAAGATCTTGCTGCTTTTATTTGTTTAAAAATCTTATTGGATGGACAACTTCATTGGGCAGAAGTAACATTAATGACATTTGCATGATTAAAAGAGTTATTTGGAAAGGAGGGTTTTGCAGTAATTTCAAGGTTTTTTGCCAATTTCTTTCACCTGAAAGCTTCCCCCCCCTCCTCCCCCGGTTATTTCCTTAATTCTTTCTGTATATTGTGTGTGAGGGTTTTTTGTTGTTTCCTGCTTTCCATGGAGATTCATAAGCATGTATGCGTGGTCAAAAAGTTACTTAACTGTTGAAGGTAATGCAATAGTAGGTGTGCTAAATATTGCTACAGATGAGGCCTAAAGGAAGAACAGGTGCTCTGATCACAGATTGCAAACTGTCTTTTAACTTTCCAACATTAAAAAATATATTGATGCCAGTTTAGGTTTTAAATGCATTTACCCCAATGTTTTGATTTCTAGGAACTTTGAACCAAAAGAACTGGGGAAAGAAATACTCAGCCTGCAATGGTGCCAAACAATCTCCTATTAATATAGATGAAGATCTCACCCAAGTAAATGTGAATCTGAAGAAACTTAATTTCCATGGATGGGAAAAAGAAACTTTGGAAGATACTTTCATTCGCAACACTGGTAAAACAGGTAAAAAGTCAGATTTTGTGTTTGGAATTAAATGTAAGAAAAGTGATACAGGACAGACAAACAACCAAGGACTCTGAATGAAATATTTTCATTTCACTTTTCCTTAGCTTGTGCATTCTAATATTATCCATTAATTAATTAATTAATTAAACCACACCAAAAAACAGGTGATGACAGTAGCCAAGCATAATAGAGAAATGAAAAACACAAATGAAAATAATGTGCACAGACAGATAGAGCCAAAGCAATCACATCATTGCTATCACTCCATCATGAGCACTTCATTGAAGGTAAACAGTAATTTAGCATTTGCTATGAAATACTGATAATTATTGCTACACATCTTGAATCTGTAACAAGTATACGAAAATGATTTTTTAAAAAGTATGAATAAATTACCTACTCATCTGGAAGCACTTCATGGATCAGTTGTGGTTTCAAAAAACGCACGATAGGATTCATCTCACCTACACATAGATGCCTATAATGTATCCACTTGTGTCTGAATTACTCGAACTTCTTAACAGTCGAAGAAGAGAAATAGGTGCTTTTATGGTCCAATTTGTCTTACCTATCTTAGAAATGTATTTTAATAAGAAGTGATTTATGCCTACAAGTGCCTATTTCTCCTAGTTATAAAAGAAGCTTATGGTGACATTTACATTGTCATTTTGTAACCACTTTGCTGTATAAATCCAGAATAACTACAAGCTAACTCCAAGCTGCTTGTTGGAAGTGTCTTGTTTTGGGCATACTTATGGAGGAAGGAATCACAGAATCACAGAATCACAGAATCACAGAATCTAAGGGATGGAAGGGACCTCGAAAGATCATCTAGTCCACCCCCCCTGCCAGAGCAGGGTCACCTAGAGTACATCACACAGGAACGCATCCAGGCGGGTTTTGAATATCTCCAGTGAAGGAGACTCCACAACCCCCCTGGGCAGCCTGTTCCAGTGCTCTGTCACTCTCACAGTGAAAAAGTTTTTCCTGATATTTACATGGAACCTCCTATGCTCCAGTTTACAACCATTGCCCCTTGTCCTATCATTAGTAATTACTGACAAAAGCCTGGCTCCATCATCCTGACACTCACCCTTTACATATTTGTAAACATGGATGAGGTCCCCCCTCAGCCTCCTTTTCTCCAAGCTAAAGAGCCCCAGCTCCCTCAGCNCTCCAACCAGACTCTGCCCCATTGACCACAACTCTCTGACTTCTTCCCTTCAACCAGTTCACGATCCACCCCACTACCTGATCACCAAACCCATACTTTATCAGCTTGTCTACAAGGATGCTGTGGGAGACAGTGTCAAATGCCTTACTGAAATCGAGATAAATCTCATATCGAGATAATCTCATATCTTATCTCCTTCTACCAGTTCCAGTGGGACCCCTAGAGCAGTTTTGTTTGTTTGTTTGTATTTTTAAATGTGATGTTTCGTTCCTAATTTCTTTTCTTGGCCCCATCAAGTACTTTCTACATACTACTGCACAAATTACTTACTTCCCTCTTGCCCTACGAGATTAGATAAACAGTACATTTATTTGTCTTTTCAAAGAGATCCCTGAGGAAACATTCTTTAAAGTCCATAAAAGTGAACTAAGCTCTTCCTCATCTACAGCAATTCAGGTATTAGAAAAGGAATTACTAAGCTCTGCAGGTAAAATTATCTTGAATGTCTTGAGGAAAGGACTGTAATGAAACTGAACTCCATGAGTGCTGCTCTAGCAAGAGGTCAGACAATTCACAATATCTGGAGGTGGAAAAGCCAAATGTGGGGTTTCAATGTATACCACCCTGCTCGTTCTCTCCAGAAGACAAAAGTTCAGTCCCATCTACAGTTTGTGTGCAGTGATGTCTGGATGAAGACATGGCATCACCTTCTCCCTTGAGAGATTGCTCCACAGCAAAAGGGTCTCATAGATGGGACAGTCCTTTTAGGAACTGGCTACAACTTTCTTTTCGTGTGTTGCCTCATGTTTTATAGAATTATGATAATAATGGTGAGGGGGTATTTTCCTTTTTGTTGAAAACACAGTTGCTTTCAGGAAGCTATGTATTTCAGGAATTTCTTTTTTTAGATAGTCAGATTGGTGGCTGAGCCAGTTTTCTGAGCTTTTTAGTGTAGTTCTAATGCTAGTTTTAGACAACAGGAGACCAATATAACAGTACACTTCACTAGATAACTATTTATGAATTGCAGCATGAAATGAAACATACTTCTCCATGCTTATAGTGAATTGCCACACTTCTCACTTTAAGTAACCAATTTCCTGTTAAATTGCTTATGAAATACAGGAAAAAAAGGTGTATCATATTTACACTTTAGCACCTAATATTGAAATATGAGAGTCATAGATGCCTTGACTGGTTTTTATATTCACACTCCTTTTTCTTTCCCCTCTTTCTCTCTTTTCTCAGTGGAAATTAACCTGACAAATGATTATTATGTAAGTGGAGGTGGCTTAGGCACCATATTCAAAGCAAGCAAGATCACTTTTCACTGGGGAAAATGCAACGTGTCATCAGATGGATCAGAACATAGTTTAGAAGGACAAAAATTTCCTCTTGAGGTAAAGTATGGAATAGAATTTGACGATTTTGACATTCTGCAAAAAGTAATGCTGTTTACTAAATACCTTTCTTTATCAATTGTTTAGTCTATTTGCAAATATAATCACTCACTTAAATACAAATTAATAACATTTAAATGATGCATTGTAGAAGGGCAATGTAAGGCATATTCCGTCGCATGTTGGGAATGTCTAAACTATGCATTTTTGCACACATTTTCTAAGATGACATAAGTCGTCAGTTCTGCTAATCTTGACAAAGTTCAAGCTCCAACTGACAGTTTCCTACAAGTTTGTTGTTTAAAGTGTAAACTGACTTTTCAGAGCTGGGACTTTGCGGAGAGCCCATGGGAGCTGCTGGGCCTTACTGAGACAGAGCGCAGCCCATGTCGCTGTGCTGGAAAGACAGCTGTCAGCGGTGTGCCAGGAGCCACCATGTGAGCAGGTCCTGGATGTGGTCACATTCCCAGGTAGCCAGGGCAGCATATCTCTGGCTGGCTTGGCAGAATAGCTTGCAGCAGCGTAGAAATAAAATGGAGGAGAGGAGCAGCTCTTGCTGAGATAGAGAGGGCATTCTGCAAACCAAACTTGCAACCCTCAACAGGACAATGTGATCATTTTCCAGATAAAAATTCATAGGTGTGGCAGACAACTTGCTGCTGCTCACTCTGACCACTTGGGACTTCTATCATAGAATCATAGAATGGTTTGGGTTGGAAGAGACCTTAAAGATCATCAAGTTCCAACCCCCCTGCCATGGGCAGGGCCCCCTCCCACCAGACCAGGTAGCTCCAAGTGCCCTCCCACCTGGCCTTGCACACTGCCCAAGAGGGGGCAGCCACAACTTCTCTGGGCAGTCTGTTCCAGTGTCTCACCACCCTCACAGGAGAGAACTTCTTCCTAATATGCAATCTAAATCTACCTTCTTTCAGTTTAAAACTGTTTCCCCTTCATCTGTCACTCCACGCCCTTGTAAAAAGTCCCTCTCCAGCTTTCCTGTAGGCCCCCTTCAGGTAGTAGAAGGCTCCTATAAGTTCTCCCCAGATCCTTCTCTTCTCCAGGCTAAACAACCCCATCTCTCTCAGCCTGTCTTCATAGGAGAAATGCTCCAGCCCTCTGATCATCTTTGTGGCCCTACTCTGAACTTGCTTCAATAGAGCAAAGCAGTAGAGCCAAGTTTGTTTTATAGTCCGTGGAGAGCTGTGAGACAAGAGCTTTCCCTGGGCAGTGTCATTTTCTTTACCTCATTAGCCATTTCAGAATTCCCGCTCACATTCCACCTGTCCTGCCAAGGCATCAAAAACAATATTCTCCTCTGTCATCATGAGATGAAAAGGTAGTAGGAGCAGGACACTTCTCTATTCATAATACCTGGTAATCTTTTATTACCAATGTTTCTCTGCACTGACTGCAAGGCAGATGCAGAAGGGTCATCCTGCCTTATTATTCATGTCTTATCACTGATTTCAAGATTCATCTCATCTGAGTACTCTAGGCTAGATGTCCACTATCAGCAAGTTACCTTAGCTTACTGCATTATCCATGGAGAGCATTGTGCTCCTTGAAAGGGTAACTCCTGCATACTTTGTGGTCTTCCAGGAGAGGTTACTTCTACATAGTTAACAGGTGATGAATCCCATTCTGTATCTTCAGATAATGCGTGTGAGATAGATAAAAAATCCATATATTTGTAATTAAATTTATTGCTTGGACACTTTTTCTCAGAATAGGTATATAAATAACTGCATTGATTATTTTTTTCAATTTTGGTATATATGACATTTGAATATATTTTTATTTTCAGATGCAAATCTACTGCTATGATGCAGATCAGTTTACAAATTTTGAAGAGGCAATTAAAGGAAATGGAAAGTTAAGAGCTTTATCAATTTTGTTTGAGGTAAACAAAATATATCTTTGTGTCATTAAACAAACTTTGAAATACGGCAGATGTTCAAACTGAATTTAACTGGTTCCAGTGTGTGATCACTGAGTTAAAAATTTGCATATATCTTTCTAATTTATTCTTACAGAAAAGCAAATGGGTAAAATATATTTGCTCAGCTTTAAATCATCTATAATTTTGGTTGTAAACTGCAACTTTCAGGTTTTTTACATGAAGTCTGTACTGTTAAAAAAATACAATTTCTTTTTAACAGATTGGACTAGAAGATAATCCGGATTATAATCCAATCATTAACGGAGTAGATAGTGTTAGTCGTTTTGGTAAGTCTGTCTCCATGTTTTATTGATTACTGATTAGACTAAATTTCATTTCAGTGTAATTATGACACCTTAAAGACATCAGGGAGCACAGTTCTCTAGAGCTCAGCTATGTCTGTTTTGTTAGAAACAACAAAAGTAATCTGGATAGACTGGAGAGCTGGGCAATCACCAACCGTATGACATTTAACAAGAGCAAGTGCTGGATTCTGTACCTGGGATGGCGTAATCCTGGTTATACCTACAAACTGAGTTTGGAGAGCAGTCCCACAGAAAGAGATATGGGGGTTTGGGTTGATAGGAAGTTGAATATGAGTCAGCAATGTGGGTTGCAGTCAAGGCTCTGGGGTACATCAAGCACAGCATATCTAGCTGGTTGAGGGAGGTAATTGTTCCACTTTGCATTGCACTAATGTGGCCCCAATATAAAAAGGGCATCAGACTATTAGAGTGTGTCCAGAGGAGGACAAGATTTATGAGGAGAAACTGAGGCCACTTGGTTTGTTCAGCTTGGAGAAGAGAAGGCAGACTACAACTTCCTCAAGGGATGCGGTGGAGGGGGAGGTGCTGATCTCCTCTCTCTGGGGATCAATGATAGGACAGGAGGAAATGGTATGATACTGCATCAGGGGAAATTCAGATTGGACACTGGGGGAAAGGTTCTTCAGTGATATGGTTGTCAGTCACTTGAACAGGATCCTCGGGGAAGAAGCACCTGGAGCATGGCACCAAGCCTGATAGAGTTCAAGGAACATTTGGATGACACTGTTAGTCATATGGTTTAGTTTTAGGTAGTCCTGAGAGGAGCAGGTAGTTTGACTCGATAGTCCTTATGGTTAGTTTCCAACTTGAGATATTCTATGATTCTATGCTTTATTTACCCCAAGACAGAATATTTGTTAATAACAGAGTTAAGGGTAAATTAATGGATATAACTGTCATGAAGAATTTGCAAATCTTTAAATGCTAAATCAAGAGAAATGTCTAATTTATTCCATGAATTTTCTTAGTCATAACATTTCTGGATTTTTGTATGTGGTTGGAAGCCAAATAACCCTGTTGCAGCCATCCAAGATGTGTCTTACACGTGTGAGACCGCATGAATATCAGTATTCAGTAGAATCAGTGGAGATTAATTCTTTCCTCAGTAGCTCCTGTGTTAAGATCAAATAATCCAGTTATATTATATTTGTACTAGCATTATTCAAACCAAATGTTGATACTTTGGTGTTTCAGAATTCCTCATAGTTTTACATCAGAACACATGGACTTCCAGGTGGTACTGTTGTCTGTTTTTAACTCTGTTTCATGATGGCTTTGCAAAAGAATGAACGTGAATAAGCACTGTCTTGAACAGGAATATTTTCTTACATCATGGCCATGACCTTAAGTAAATGGTTAACTTTGTCTCAGTTTTTCTACATGTAATGATACTTGACCCTTGTAAAGCCCCCTACGATCAATAGGTTGAAAGTGTAAAAAGTTGTTAGTCCACTATTTTAAAAGCTTTCAAAAGTATAACACTAAAATCAAGATTGGTTTTCTCCAGAAAATAAACATCATTCAACAAATATAAAAGGGAGCAGCTTTCATAAATTACAAATTCAGAGGAGGGAGAGATATAAAGCAGTTCAGATTCATTATCTTTGTATGCCATCTTCTATGAAACATGAAGCAGAATGAGTAATATATCAAGGCAGATACTGTTCTACAGCCTTGGAAGGAGCTGTAAAACTATCAGCAGCAAGATTCAAGATACAGCCACTACATGGCACTTCAATGATGAGTAGAATAGTGTTTTCTTCAATAATATGCAAATGAGCTCTGAAAATTCAGGTCATGTCTAAATTAAGTTGTTCCTCTTGAAGAAAATTGAATAGCACACTATCTGTCCTTCTCTGCAGTGTTCATGATCTGTCCTTGTCAGTCATACCTGTATTGTGCTTGTTGGAATCCCAGTGGCTGAGTTCTCAAGCTCTGCAGAGGAGCAGTCCTGTTGCTTCCAGACAAACTCTCTGTTTTTCATTATTCTTGTAGGTGTTTGATTTTAGAATCTAGGCTGTCAGTCACATTAAAGGGCATTTTAAAATCCAAAGTTGCTAAGTGTATGGCAGGATTCTTACTATAAATGAGAAGTTTCATGTCCCCAAGCATCTACATAAAATGGTCTGGCCGTTCACTTTTACTGAAGGAAGCATGCGTTAACTAGACATGTACCAGACAGCAATGATAGCTTCTCTCTGAAGGTTGATTAACATGTTGACAGGAGAAACAGAAGGATGGGCTTTGCTTGACACTACTAAATGTTCCCCTTCCATAACACGTGGATAAGAGAGGGGGGAGGAGTCAGATCTTAAACCTTGACTCAGTGGAACAGTCATTTTACAGAAGAAAATCGTCAATGGTTTGTAAACTGTTAATGTAGTTTTCTGCTTTCACCAAATTTGTAAGGAATTACGAAGACAAGGATAGATAAGAAACATGTACAGGGATCAAGAAGAAACATCTGTAAAACCACAAGTTAATGCACAGTCTAAAAATTCATTAGATATTCATAAATGTATACTTACCAAATAGGGAGAAATTTAAAATCAGTAACTTCAGATTGTAATAAGGTATATAAGGATCTACATTATTCCAGGATGTAAAAAACAAGTATTATTTTGGGTGCACCAGACGATAAGACAGATAATTGTCACAAGACTGATAATTGTGACAGACTGACAAATTCTGCCTTGAGGAAGTTGGTACCATTTCTGCCAATTTCTGTTGCTGGATGTTACTGCCATACCAGCACTAACTTAGCTTTCTGTGGATGGACTCCCAGAAATTCCTCTTGACTACTCCCAGCTGACAGGGTACCAGATAAACTGCTGCCCTGAAAGACGTGGTATTATTTTCACAGGACAATAAACAGAGTAGTCATACTCTTCTGGAGAAGGTCTTTACATGCTTCTCTGCTTTGTGTAAAACTGTTACAGTTTTACGTTGTATTATCACCCTTTTTAAAAACCTTGTTCCACAGAAGATCTGCTTCTGCCATCATGAGTAATGTAAGTCTCAGGTCTAACATGGTGTCAGTTCCCCAGGCAGTTATTTTTTGCAGAGGTTAAGATCCTGCAAGAAACTTAATAACTTGACCAAATTCAGGGAGAGTTTGAAGCCATGTCATGAGACCAAAACCAGAGATTTAACATAATTTTTTCTTTGAAGTTCATGGGTGGGACAAAGATTTGGCATGTTGGGGATTAGGAGTAAATTTACAGGTGAACACATTACTCTGAACTAATGTACTGGTTACTTTATTTATTACTAGAGTAACTCATTACACTTTCCCAAGTAGACAAAGTTATTATTGAACAATACTTATTCAAACTAAATAGAAAAGGCTCAGCAATTTATTTCTATGCTAGTCTCTCTGGAGGTCAAATTTTGAATAGCCTCAAAATTAGCAGGTTCCTATAATGGTAATTCTTTTGGAGAGTGTGATTTCTATTTGGTCATTGCTTCTGAAGTATTTAACTATCTGACTATTTTTTAATTTTTTTTTCAGGAAAACAGGCTGCCTTAGAACCATTTATTTTGCTGAACCTTTTGCCAAATGCAACAAACAAATATTACACTTACAATGGGTCTTTATCAACTCCTCCCTGCTCTGAAACAGTTGAATGGATTGTGTTTAAAGATACCATTAGTATTTCTGAAGACCAGGTAATTAATTTAATGTATTAAAACCAAACACTTGGACATAATACCAAAGAAAAGCAGTTGCTGTGTATATGGTAAAAGCTCATGGCATTCATTGCCACCACAACTTCATTTTTCTTTTATCTAGTTTTAAATTTTTCATGCAGACATTAAATTAGAAATCGTTTATATTACTTGACTGTGTTGTCTTTTCCCTTTTTTAGTTCAGGACTATATTCTGCATCATTTCTTGCCTTAGAAGGGAGTAAGAACGTGCTTCCTAAGTCTGAAAGCTGTCTGGACTTCTAGCCCAGATAAAGAGGAGCACAAAACACTCTTTCCATACTCCCCCAGCTAAATGGTGGTGACTGGGCAGAGCATAGCTCCAACAGCAGAGTAGTTGAGAAATACAGGTGGAGTAAACCATTAGAATACTGCTGGTACAGAGGAACAAAAGTTTCATGCCACCTGGGAGACCTCAACTGGTAGACTTTACCCAATATCTTTTCCTGGGATTTTGGCCTGTTATCTGAATCTGATTAATTTTTTATGACTTCTGACTTCTTTTTCTCCTCACCTCTTCTAGTTAGCAGTATTTTGTGAAGTCCTTACAATGCAGCAGTCTGGCTATGTTATGCTGATGGACTATCTACAAAACAACTTTCGAGAGCAGCAATATAAGTTCTTTGGGCAAGTGTTTTCCTCTTACACTGGACAAGAAGAAATTCATGAAGCAGGTATTTACTGAATAGGCATTCCTCTCTTCACAGGTTGAAAGACAATTTTCAGTAAAAGATTCATCATGGTATGAAAATACTCATTTTAAATTGTGTAGAAAGTAGCGTGCTGTATTATTACTATCTAATCTATCACTTCAGACTAATCTATCACTTCAGAGGGAAAAAAAAAGCAATCATAAAACATTTCAGATTAAATGGAGTGGAAATTAAATGCTTGTCTTGACCAAACATTCACTGAAGATCATGTTAGTTCAAGCTTTCTTGCACTGCCCTTTTTAGTGTGTTTCAGACTTAAACAAAGCTGCCTTTTCAGGGGCTTCAAGACGATTTTGTTTTGCAAACCCATTTGGTTCTTTGTTGTATAATGTGGATGCTTTTCCAGCAGAGGCTGAAGTGAGGTCACCAGATTCGTTTTACATAGTCTGCTGAGAAAGTGATAGATGGAGAGAATCCCAGAAGTTAGATTCTGTTCTCTGTTTTATCTAAAATCTCAGGGAGGTTCGTGAAGATTATATGACTGAAACACTACATTATGTATTGGAAAACAAGATCTACCACTATATATGGAAATTGATGTTTTCTATACTCACAAGCACAGAAGAAGAAATAGTAAACATCTCATTTTAGAGCATTATATTGCTATTTGGGTGGGGATACCTGTAGATTAAACTCAGTTGCACTGAACTGTGCTTAGTTAGACACAGACAGATGACTGAAGCCTGTGGTGTATTTGTTCTCTAGATTAGAAATAACTCTGTTTTCATTTTAATTCATCTTGATTGAGTGGATATTCTTTTTTCCTACTGGAAGGATCCTGTGCATGAGACCTGGTACAAGCTAAGGGCTGTTCATCATTCAGAACTGCCAGAGGACTGGGTCCCCTGCACAAGTACATCACCCTATTTCACTGCAGTGCTGTACAGGATAGCTTTACTATTTCATTTCTACAACCAGTCACTTCTGTTTTGATCTGAGTTTGTCATGAACTCCTCAGACATGTGCCCAGGATACAATTTTTTTGGCACTGGTTAAAAATTCTGGTTCAGCCATAAACAAGGAGGAACAAAAAAGAATCACTATAATTTCAGGTCCCCCTCTATATATATTTCACATTTCTGTTGATATTTATGTGCACTATGTAAATGCAACAGCATCACGCACAAATACATATACATATTTATGTACACATACATGTATATATACAAACACAAATGCAATTATAGGATTTGTTTAACTTGGAACATTGGAGTAGCATTTATATTTTCACCTCTATTTTCACCTTCCAACCCTAAAATTCTGTGATTCTGTGATTTAAAGAGAAGGTAAATAAAAAGGCCTAGGAATCATTAAACTTAAATTTTGAGATATAAAAACTGCAACATGAATGCCTAATTCTCCAAGAGAAAATAGGCTTATGTATTTCCTGTTTAATATTACAAAGTCCTTATAGTCAACAGAGAAAAAATCATCTTTGAAATCCCTTTAGACAACACAAGAGAAATTAGAAGAGTGAGTCTTATTCAAGCAGATAACTAAAAAATTATTTTGTGTTGTGAAACCTAGAATCCCAGTTTTCTTCTGTTGGATGCAGTGTAAACTCTCATTAGACAGTAGGATTAAGTGCTTGATTTACTGCTGTTATTAATACATGGCATCTCTTACGTATAGCTTACATTCCTTAGAAGGGCTAAAAGAATCTTTCTATTCAATTATAACCTAATTTCAGCAATATATTGTCAGAAATTTTCACACAGTGACAACCTCAACATTCTTGCTGTACAAGCATTGCCCTGCTGAGGACGTGGGCTGAGGACTTCATTCCCCAAGCCTGCCTACTGATATGTGTAATTTTCTTATGTGATATATATGTATGCATATATGTATATATTTAAGAAGAAGATTAAAATAGCAAATCCTTACAGTCATACTTGAGGATTCAACTCCAAAAGCCTTTTGAAATTGTAATGCTTTATCTCCACCAACATCAGCTTGCATGAAATTCCATTTATGATAGAAATCATTGCTTATTCATATAAACCTGAGAACCATCGTGGTAGCTGCTGGGCCAGTTCCATAACTTTCCATCCACTACACTCTTCCAGTAATGCCCTGTGAGTAAGGGCAAAAACACGGTTCTTGTTAATCTTCCTGGATTTGTTAAAGATATAAGAAACAATGGATTCTTAAAATTCAAGACTAACAATATATACTGGTAAAAAATATTTGTCAGCCTGTTTTTCCATGAAAAATACAACTGTGTAAAGTTCAGCAGTTACTTTAGTTAAATCCTCTTGCAAGACCAGGAGTAGTTTCTGACAATAATTTGACTACTGTACCTTGGTGCTCCCTGATGATGCAGTTCAGTTTAGATTATAAACTTACATGGGTAGCATTTTATTCCACAGAAGAATAAGTGAAGATAGGTGCATTATCATGATCTGATATGCAAAACCAGCATCTGAGTACTTACCTGGGGAAAGCAGAGACATAAATTCAAGCCCAGGAGAGGATTGAATAGGTCTCTAACTTCCTGTAATAGTATTTTGCTGCTTGAGACTTGTCATCCAGATGAATATCTGTGACTTCAGACTAGTAACAGACTCAAGAACTTCCTTTCTAGAAGTGTCTTTGCCCTGATTTTCAAAGTCCATATCAGAGCAGAAGTCTTGAATTAGGTGAGTTGATACATGATCTTCTCCCTTTTCCCAGTCTCTGGAGAGGGAAAATGGGAAAAGGCAGGAGCAAAGTACTGTGTTACTAAGTATTGTGTAACTCTGTGTTACTAAGACTGGCAAGAAAGAGAAGGAAATGGCACAAGCAAGATGACTGATGAAGAGGCATCAGAAGAAAGGCAAGAGACAACAGCTTGGGAAGGAATCAATGTGAAATAATATGCAGATGACTCTCATGTGGGAATTTTGTTGGTCATTGCTGAGATGAACAGGACTGAGCATCAAAAGGAGGATAACAAAAGGGAAGACAACTTTTTTCTTGAAAAAAGAAATAGTTGGAGGAACCATCTGGAGAAGAAAGCAAGAGTGAAACTGAAATAAATAATACTGGAGACACCAATCTTCCACCTTTTAAAGTTTTATAGTGTTCCTTGGTTATTCTGAATACAGTCAGAGATTTCAGAACCAAATGCACTTGCAGACAAAAAATAGGAAAGGAGGAAAAAGGACAGTAGAGAAGAGTTTGAAACAGGGAGAAGCTTGGTAGTTATACTATGAGAAAGTGTTTGCAGAGTTATTTTAAACACCCTCAAAAAGAAATAGTTGATGAGTGTTTTGATTCATTAAAAAAAAAAAACAGTGTTTAAGTCATCTGCCTTAAGGCTTAGAATTGAGAAGGGAATTGTCTTTTACTGGTCTAATGATCTCTTTTTGCCATCTGGTGGAAATGGAGTAGAATGACAAGTTTTAGGAATGGAATGTACACAACTTGAGTTTTTAATATATTTTTTACTTTACTCTTCGTTTACAACAATAAAAGAATTTAGTATAATGAATAAAATGGCATCAGATACATAGCACAGTATATTCAAAGCCTGGCAAGCTACAGAGTTCAACTAAAATACACAGACTAATAATGTGTGTACCACTAGGTCATATACACAAAAGAAAAGAAAAAAAGCATTGCTTATTTTCCATCAGACCAGAGCGGCTCAAAACTGCCCACCTACATATAGAACTGAAGAAACGGAGTTTTTCAAAATATTGGGGTTTGAGTGCCCTCCTGTGTTTAAATGGCGAACTGCAAAGTGGCATGCTTTCAAAATGCAGTGTTGTCCCCCAAAAGCTTGTGGTATCATGGTTTTTGCTTCCTTTAAGAGAACTCCGGAGAACCTACACTTGTTTTCTTAATTAACTGAATAGGGTTTTTTACTTGCTTTTGCTAGATACTCAAAGTTTGTTTTAAACAGATTCTGAGATTTGAAAAATATGTTTCCTCATTTATTCCAAACAGAATGATTATGTAATTAGTTGTGCAAATGTCAAGCTAAAAGTTTTGTAATAAAAGTATATCCATCTAATCATTGTAATGTGTAATATGTAATTAAGTTGTTGAAAGATTCAAAGTAAACTTTATATACTCTGATCAGGGATTTTGACAAGTCTAATAGATGAAATAAAGCAATAGAAATAATATGCCTTTTCAGTACATGTGAAAGTGCATATGAAGGAACATGAGAATTGAACTTCCCAAAAGCTACAGTGGGGGCAGATAGCCACTATGAGCATTTCAGCCAAAGTGCAAGAACTATGCAGTTTCAAAGAGATAAGAAGAGGGCTTTATAAGAGGAGATGTCAGGGACTCCTGGCTCTCATTCTGAGACATGAGAACAAATGTAGTTGCTGTGCTGTCAAGTTGGGAACCAAAACCTAGTGACCACTTTGACAGTCATGTCCATTCTTCAGTGCTGTGTTGGAAGACACAGTTCCTTGCATCAGCAGAGATGATGAGAGCAAGGAAGGAGAATGGGATCTCAGCCCAAACCAGCCATGAATAATGCAGCTGTAGATGACGTTGCTTTATTTTTTCATGTATCATAACTTATTGGTCATTTTTCAGTGAGCTTCTGCTAAATAATTTACATTTTCTGCTGATGTAATTTTTTCATACAGGTTAATCTACCTTTGACCTTGTATATTGTTTTTAAGCCACAAGCAGGTACTTGGGCAATTTAAAAAACAAATGTCAGCCTTAGTAAATTTCTAGCACACTGATAATCCGTACATCTGTATGTCTAGGAAAATATCAAACTGTTCAGCTTACTTGAATAAATGAAAAGAGTATTGGAGGGGAAAGCGTGAAGACATGCAAGAATAGCTGCCTGGCCAGGCGTCTTCTGGGATGCAGGTTCCAGGCTCACGAAGGAGGTGTGCATGAGCCAGTCCCAGGACTGCAACAGTCAGATCAGACTTCTTCAGTAGATGTCTAAATGGTGCCTTAAAATATAATAACATGAAATCCCTACCTGTTAATCTAATAATTTCTTAGCATCTCCTTATTTGCCATTTGTCTCTTCTCTAGGTACTATAGAAAGATTAAAACACCCTTGAAAGGTGTTATTATAGCTGGTGGGAGAGTGTGCAGCTCTTCTAATGCTGCTCTGACAGATTCATAAAGATAGAGTAATAGAGAACTGGATATGAATATTTAACAAAATATGTTATAAAAAAGAGGGGAGAAGGGGACTCAGTCCCCAAATTAGCTTGCTTTTAAAAATCTGTTGTTAAAATACTGGTTTTGTTTATAGTGGATGGCATCTCAGATATTTTAGTGGAAAGCTAAAAATGAAGAACATGAAAGACTTGCATTCATTTTCTCAGGAGGTAGCTCAAGATCTTAGTAGAGTTATTTGTACCATTTAATAAATATCATGTTCTTTCCTTTTTGATTTCTTTCAGTTTGCAGCTCAGAACCTGAAAATGTCCAATCTGATCCGAAGAATTATACTAGTCTTCTCGTTACATGGGAAAGACCTCGGGTTGTATACGACACCACAATTGAGAGATTTGCTGTCTTTTATCAACAGTTGGATGGAGAAGACCAGACTAAGCATGAGTTTCTGACAGATGGGTATCAGGACTTGGTAATTGTAAACTCTTCAAGTTTCATACAAAGTGGTGGTGGCAAAACACTCACTATTAATTATCTTAAGGGATTAAACAGAAGCTGGGAGCTGATTGAATAAAAAGTTACTTCTTTGGCTGCAGCTCAAAGAAGCTATACTTCACTTGGCTACAAAGCGAAGCTACAAAGACAAGTTAAAAAATAAAACAAAACGCCTCTTTTGCTCAGAAGAGGGAAGCCTTTTGCAGATGGCTGTTCTGATTTGCCTATACTATCCCCAAAAGTTTATGACCGTGTCAATCTCAGAGCTCCTTAGCCATAAAACCCTTAGTCATTTAATAGTGATCTGTACTTCATTGCTCACTGATGTGCAAAGAATGACCTAGACAAGCAGCTAATAAGATTCAGTACAATCATACTGCTATAAATACTAAGTCACTGATTACAGATTCATGGTATTTTACTAATGTGATCTGTTCCTTTTGCCCTCTTTAAAGACTCATACCTTATCAGAGATAGTATTACCTTACTAATTTCTTAAACTAGTCTTCAGCATTAAATAATTGTGTAGTTTGGTATCCTCCATTTAAAAATTCACAATATTTTTTTTAAAAGTTGACTGAAAAACATTTGTGACAATAAAATATAAAAAGCATACATCGGAGTCCTAAGAGAAAGGAGTTTCATGGTTCATGTGAAATATGTGTTATGACAAATTAACATTTCCAAATATTTGCTACTTATTTGCAAGTAAATGATTAAACATGTTTTTTCTTTTAGGGGGCTATTCTAAATAATCTGCTGCCCAATACAAGTTATGTTCTTCAGATAGTTGCTGTTTGCTCTAATGGTCTATATGGAAAATACAGTGACCAAGTCATTGTTGACATGCCTTTAGAGGACCCAGGTAAGTGGTCTTTTGAGCTTAGTTACCACTTTTAGCTAAAAATCAGTATTTTAATAAGTAGTTTGTTTGCAAACCAGTTAAAATGTGCAACTATCAAAATATGCTAAAATTAAATTTCAAAATCGCTAGTTAACCCACAGCATGTTCTTTGCTACTGATATTTTACATGAAGTAATTCTCCATTCCTTGTAAACATTACCTATGAAAGACTGCATGTTTTTTAACTCTTAAGAATATTCTGAAAAGCACCTACCTGATTTCAAATCTCACAAGTGTATATTTTAGCAATTTAATGTAGGGAAATAAAACTGTGTTTGGTATTATTTCTCTATGGTTCAAGCATCCTCCCAAAATTAGTCCACACAGCTGAAGTATTAAGGAAACAAGTAATACAAACCCAATACGACTTACAAGTCTGTATCAATTGATTTTGAAATTTGATTTCTTATGATTATTTGGAGTTTGATTTCAAAGGACTTGTGGTGATGGAATTCCCTTGCTTCTTAATGCTGCCTTGCGAAAAATCAAAAGGCCTAACAAATCTTACTGATTTCACAGCCGGATTTACTTCTTCCGCCTGCTGGTAAATATGAAATAATCTGAAACTATAGCATGAAGATTGATCTTGTCCTTAATAATTCCTTAAATTCTGTGGAAGTTTAGCATCATACCCAGTTCTTATTAAAGCGACAGCTAGGTTTTTAATTAAGAGCCCTGTAATTAATCATAGGAAATATTCAAAGGCTTTCTGATCATGCAACAAACCTTTTTTACCTAAGGGCCTGGATTCTTGCTGTTTATTTATGGATTCTGTAAGTTCGGTTTTCAGTTTTACACCTCATTAAGTCTGTTTAGCTACAACAAAGTCCTTAGCAATATTGCAATATACTTGGGAAGACAGGTCAGTTTTTCATTTCAAGGGAACCACATTCCTTTACAGTGAGAAAGTGTATGATTCGACAATCTCTACAGCATGAATTATGAACTAATAATGGAAATAGGCTTATAATAGTGCATTTTTGTCTGAAGGACGGGGACACAGATTCAGGTATAGTACATATAAATTTTCAGTAAACTTTTAACTTGTCTTTCAAACACAATGTATTAAGAAGAATGCATTTTTGGAGTCTTATGCTAATATCTACCAGAGTTTTCCTATTTCTCTTCAATTTTCCAAGAAGTCCGCTACAAGGTTATGACATTCCACTTCTCTGTTTATCCTTTATCTAGCTTTTAGATACTATTTTCCTTCACTTCCTTTCTAGAATTTGTTGGTTTTGTGCTTGAAGGATTATCTCAGATGAGATTTCATCTACATACTCCCACATCCACTTCTGCATGGAATGACAAATAAGCAGCAGAATGTTGTCATTATTAAACAATAGGCAGTTCAACAAATCATGTCAGTGCAGTGCTACTATCACAGCTTTAAAACCTCTGAAAATAGACATTGCAAAACAAAATCCAATGTAGGTAATACCCATAGGATAAACCACCCTACTACTACTGAGTATCCCTGCTGTAAGGATCAGTTACATACCACCCTGCTGTGTGCCATGACTCCTTTTGGAAGGAAGGGTGAATGCGGAGACAGGGAGGTAGGCAGGAGCGCTGTGGCTGGGTGACCATGGAGCCAGCAGTGCAGGCAGCATTGCACAGTGGACCTGCAGCGTGATCAAATACTGCTGGGGAGCCAACCCAGCAAGAGGACGATGGGGCATTTAGCAGTCTGCAGCTGCCCAGCAACAGATACAGCCACTGATCACAGTATCCCTGTGGTACTTCTGCTGAGGTCACACAAAGCAATGGTCTGGCATTCATTTCAGTAGAAGGAAGGGTGAGGGCCTTGCTTTGTACATACTGGAAAACTCATTGCACCTTCCAGTATATCAGCAGAAATGTCTGAGATTTGTATTCTCAGACAAGATAATTTGGTGTAATAACCATTATATTTAGCAGTTCTGAGTGAAAGTTTGGTCTTGTGCCTTTTTACACAAACACACCACTAGTTTCTGGGGAGACCTTAGAGCAGCCTTCCAGTACCTGAAGGGGCCTACAGGAAATGTGGAGAGGGTCTTTTTACAAGGGCGTGTAGCAACAGGACAAGGGGAAACAGTTTTAAACTGAAAGAGGATAGATTTAGATTGCATATTAGGAAGAAATTCTTTCGTGTGAGGGTGGTGAGACACTGGAACAGGTTGCCTAGAGAAGTTGTGGCTGCTCCGTCCCTGGAAGTGTTCAAGGCCAGATTGGATGCGGCTTTCAGCAACCTGGTCAGGTGGAAGGTGTCCCTGCCCATGGCAGGGGGGTTGGAACTAGGTGATCTTTAAGGTCCCTTTCAACCCAAATCATTCTATGATTCTGTGATTCTATAATTTCATTAAAGAAATGAGAAAATATGATTCAAGGATACCTAGGAGGCATGATAATGTAAAGATATATCTGTATAAAATATGAAGTAGGAGTTTCAGGTTCAGCTTATGTTTTTCCTTTAGTTTTTCCAAAGCTTAAAAGTTGAGTAAGATTATTTCAGGTCGAATTAAGTGTTTCAATGATATTTTAAATTTTTTTAAAAAAACAAAGTAAAAAGAGGGGGAAGTTTATAAATAAAACAAAATACCAAAATGAACATTTTGCGTGTTTCAGGAAAGCTGTTTCTTTGGGATGCTTTCTATCTGAAACTGACACAAAGTTATGAACTTTGTGTTCTTTTATTTGATGCTTCCACAGCAGTACATCTGTAAGCATTGAAGAGGAAAATTCAGGGAAAAATCACCCCCGTGTAATTAGTATGATTACTGTGGGTGTACATTGCCCTAGAGATAAGTTTTATAGCTGCTGTCTCAACCCTGGATATAATTTTAAAATATGAAAAAACTTCCATTCATTTCTAATATTAATCTTTATTTGCATACTTACTTTTACTAATTTTTACATATGAATTAACTGATGCAAATATTACCACTATTTTCATATTTGTATTTTAATATTGTAAATATTAAACAACAGATATGAGAATGTAGCTATCTAATGAGAAAGTTCTGTTCAAAGCGACTTGCTGGTTACAACTATAACATCAAATTGGTTTTGTGGTCTGCTTTATAGATCTTGAGGCAAAAGGGGATTTCTTGGAGCTCCTGCTTGTGAATTTATGAAAGAAAAGTTATCTTCACCATGAAGACATGAAATAAAATTTACTCACATAAAGCATAAACTAAAACTTTCATTTTCAAGAATTATTCTGAATAAGCCAGTTTAGTTAAGATGAAATTGACTGCAGTCACCTCCAGATCAATTAATCTTCATGTAAAGCACTAAAGTGAGGCATGAGTCATGTGAAAGCATTAGATGTGCCCTTTTCCAGGAAGAATTCTGTCCTTGGAGCGGCCGCTTTTAAAGAGGGAAATTTCAGTATACTGTGCAACACAAACATGGTGTTCATAAATCTCATGACCATTGTTTTAACCTTTTCATTTTGAGATGCTTTCAAGAGAGAGCATTTCTCCTGCCTTCTCCCCACTCTGAGTGCCTTCTGTGAGTGGTAGGTGAAGGCTCTGCAGGCTCCTGGTGATCCACAGACCAGGTTTAAACCCTCTTGTTCTCA
Source organism: Aegotheles bennettii (assembly GCA_013398125.1). Lineage (NCBI taxonomy): Eukaryota > Metazoa > Chordata > Aves > Caprimulgiformes > Aegothelidae > Aegotheles > Aegotheles bennettii. The sequence goes on along the minus strand of VZRW01011200.1, from coordinate 74,964 downwards.
GAAGTGCTTCATAAGAGGAAGGACCGCTTTTGGGCCATGCTCTCTGCCTCACTTTGCGGAACCCTCAGAAGCTCTGGTGTGACATTTGTCAAATGATCATAGTTGAGACCTGTGCTCCTGGGACTTTTCCTAAACTGTTCAGAGCAGCAGTCTTTCATTTTGTGATATATAGTACATGTGCACATGAAAATTGTTTCCAGTTAGTTTCCATTTAGTAAAAGTCACCAGGTGCCTTACATGACTGTAGCTACACAACCTCCATTGAAAATTAAGAGATTCATGTATGTAGTGTTTTAGTCAGCTTTGATAAAAGTCCAACCTTTATTTACCAATTTTTCATTTGCTATTTGAATTGGAGTTTTAATAACTATCTAAGTATGTGCTTTGACTCTCTAGATAACATCTGTATAGCTCTGAAAGTTCTGCAGTAGTTTGTTGTGCAGTTAATACCAGTGTTACTTACATGCTTTTACTGATACAGGAAATGAAAAATGAGAATATTATCTCTCCTCTCATCTTTCTTTGGGGAGACTTTGGTTGGTCTGTGTCAAAAAACTCCATGCTGGGATATGACTCTGAAATACTGTCTCCTGCATGGAAGCTCAAGCTGTCAGTGATGCTTTGTGAGGGTCTAAGTGTGCTATTTCTTTGTAACTTGTCTTTGTGAGTTATTTTTGTCCTAAAAACCACTAAGTATATCTTAAATGTTTCATTTAGGGGATGTTTTTTTCTAATTTTGTGCTGATAAATGTAGAAATCTGAAAACTAATCAGAAGAAACAGGCTTTACTTTTGTTCTTGCCATGACATTTGTTACATAAGACAGTACAGAAATGGAAACATGCATTCTATATGCATTCTGTAATTACAAATCAGATTGGTTTAAGAGATTTTGTGAAGATTTGCATTGAACTTAAATGTAGGGAAATAATGACCCTTTTTGTCTTTGTTCTATCGTTCTTCATCTGTCATTGGAAATGGACTGTGGAAAGGCCTCTTCAGAACTTTCTAGCTAATGATTTAATTATTTTATTTTAAAATGTAAGCTGTAGAATATTCAGTATTGTGGTTCCAGCAAAAAATAAACAAGCCTGTTCATTAACCTACATCAACGGGTTGTTTTTTGGAGGGGGTGGTTCTTTTCTTTGGCTGGGGGATGTTAGCACATTTCTGTAACCTGCTATTAAATCAAAAACTCAGGAACAAGATTAACAGAGTTTGTGTAAGGGTGTGTCTCTAATCCTTTTGAAAAATACGTTTTTCTGTGACCAATTAAATTTAAATAGGCTTTCAAAAATGCCTGAAGACTTAGTGTTGTTCATATATATAAATATTCATATATATATATATGCATGTATGTTAATACCTCTCCTTGAAGACAAGAACAAGAAATGGTAGTTTTCTGCTGGTGGAATTTGAGGGCACATACCATACAGTATAATCTAACACAATTAACACATTTTATTTTTGTGATTAAGTCTAATTAAGTCTAATTAACTCAAAAATACTGACCACAGAATAAATAGTTTGCAGTTCTCTGTATTAAAAATATTTCACAGAGAAGTCTATTAAGTGCATAATACATGGTAAGGGCCTGCTCTGAAAAGACTGTCAAATTAATGTCTACAATGTTTGATTTCTATCATTGAGAAGCCAGGGAATATCATTATCTCCTCCAACCCTTCCTCCCCTCTTCTCCCTTCCCCACCCTGCCCCGGAGCCTCCTAGGCTTCCAGGAGTCAGAGGTAAGATAATTTTTCTCTATCTTGTTAATGAAAGGTTAATTTGGTACTTGTTAATTTATGAAGTTTTTTATGAAAGAACAATTTATTAAACTTTTGAGCAGGACTGTTTAGTCAAAATTTATTTGCATTCTGTAATTACAAATAAAACTGTTTGAGTTTGTTAGTGTGATAAACTTTATCTAGTGTACGTTGCATGTAATATGTCTCAATTTGTTTTGAATGATAAATAAGGACAGACTGAAGAGAATACAAATTAAGTCATAGATCCCCATCTGTCTTTGCAGAGATGAGAAGTATAAAGATTAGTGTTTTGAGAAAGCTTGTTTGGGGAATCATGGAGTAAATGCAGACATGGAGCAATTCTTAGAATCACTCCCCAGGCTAAGACACTGGCATTTTTGCTTAGTGCAAATCAGCCTCAGAATATGTGCTAGCACTGGCGTACAGATGGAGCACTAGAACATTGCTTGGAAAAAAGCCTTAAAAAGATTCAGAAAAGGAGTGGACCAAAGGAGCAATAGGATGAGTTATTAGATTAGATAAGGGGTATTAGATTTCATCGCTGGAGGCCTATGCCAGTTCCTACCAGAGATTTACAGGTTTCTTGCAACCTGCTTTGAAGCCTCTCTTGCTGACCACCATCAGAAGTATTGCATGTGGCCAAAAAGACAGAGAAAAAGAAAGTGAAAGACTGCCTCTAATCTTACAGAGAAGGATTTTCACCTGGGCTGTAGGAGATTCATTTCTTGATCCTGCTTCAGCTGTTATTTACTGATGAAAAGAGGGAGGTCTCATAAGCCTTTAGAATAGTTCTTTGCAGAGCACCCAATACCTGTTCATTAGGGAATTTTTGTGGCATGGGATACAATTGGGTTCATGTCCTTACATTATATCAAGTGAGAGTTTGATAAAGGCCTTTTGCACTGGACTCAGGGAAGGGTGGGCCTCTTTGGTCAGCCCTGATGGAGACAGGCAGCCTACGGCATGCTGAATATGATGGCATGGCTGTTGCACTAGTGCCTAACTCCAAGCGTGCGTGCACAAATGAGGATTTTGCTGTATGAAAATTATAAAACATCATTTTACAATAATATTTTCAGAGCTTTCAGATTTAATGTAGAGAAATAGTTGATTCCCAGACTTACCTTTTTTCTCTCTTCTGTATTTCTACATTAAACTGTACTTTCTCATAGAAAAAGTTCTTGTAAACTTGTTTTTTCCTGGCCAGGATGTGGTTCCTCAGTGCAGATCCAACATATGCTGCAGTATCAAATTAGAGCCAGTTAAAACTTTTGTGGCTGGATGTGTCCTCTCTAGATGAGCATTGCTGCCCTTAGAGCTAGTCCTCCACCCAGGTAGTTAGCCACTTCTCCAGACAGAATCCTATAAAACATCTTAGACTGGGTCTCAATAAATGTATTAACTAATCGATTGAGTCCTTGCAGAATTAATAATTCTGTGAATTTAAGATGTTGGATCATATGGTTTGTATTTTTGTTTTATAGAGGCTGACCTCATTCCTGAACTGAGTGAAAATGAAGACTATGAGGTATAGCTTTCATTTATTTTTGGGAGTATTTCAAATACATACATTTCAACTAAATTGAATTTATATTCTGTAAAAATTTACAAAACTATGTCACCAACTGCATGTATTGTTTGCATGTATATATACAAAATATATGCATATACAGCCTTGTCTTTCAGCTATATTTATCCCTGGGTAGTTCTAGAGGTACCTCACTATCTAGTTCCCTGAGGCTGGGGATACATGGAGAAATAAGGGATATCACAGGATATGCCTAAATATATTTGAAAATGGGGCATCAGGTTACTGTCACCTCTGAATAAAGTTTGGCAAAATTATTTATCTAGCAGAACCAAAGCTGTCACGCAATGTTAGACTTTTTAGTTTGTTTAAAGAGAAATCTGACTTGGACTTGCTTATGATGGTCTTAGCATGTACCAACTAAAGAAGGGAGGAAGGCAGTTGTGCTGAAGAGTGAGATTCATGTGTGTCTGCTATCAGTGTGCTATTGGTTGAATTTAGAACTTATTCCAAAATTCTTGGAGGGTCATTTACTCTTGCTCCTTGAACTCAAATTAGACTTTACAGTATAATTCTATTTTACCCAATTTTGAATACTTTCATGATACCCTCTGTAGACTTTGTAATTGGTAGCTAGGTTTCTGGCATCCCAGCAAGGTGAGAGTTTTTAGCAGTCTCTAGTACAGATTTTGCAACACGGACAGTTCCTTCAGTAAGACCTACCTTTGTATCAAGTAATCATTCAGAATTTTTATTTTATCATTTCAATCTATGACCACAATATTCTCACTGAGTGGCAGGTCCTTGTTAGTTAAATAAATAGCCTGTGCTTACCAGCCTGTCTGTTTACCCTCCCTTGTATTTGTGGGCACCGAGTAACCAATAATATGGTTATTTATCTGTTGATGTAAGCTGCATATCTAGATTATTATATTGCATCTGTCAGGGCAGTAACTGAGTGCCAGTGAATGTCAACTGATTTTCACTTGAACCATGAAAGTCTGAAAGTGCAGTCATTGACCTTCAGAAAGCAGATTTTCAGAAACAAGGGCCTGTCCAGTCTAATCGAGGTTTGAGAACACCCAGTTTAGGTGATGCTGTCCCTACATTTTAAGTATCTAGCCCTTTGGAATGAAAGCAAACCTGAGAGTCATCGCTGAGGTCCCTTATATAGTGTGAGTGCACTGGATGTTCCTGGTACTAAAAAGGGACTGTAGTGTGAAGCACAGCTCTAGTCTAGTGGTTAAAGCCCTCACTCTTGTGTGACTCAATAAAAGCTAATGCCTCCTGTTAGCTGAGTGCCCCCCTTAATAGTTTATTCAGCTGTGCCTCATCTTGGGCACTTCCCTTCAGTCTGTCGTTTTTACATTCTCCTCTCTGTGATGCCATATACACTTCAGTGCAGGAGTGGGATATCTACTCAACCTGAAATATAGTGGAAACTGAGGATTTCTTAGACTGATAACTGTGTCCCAGTCTCCTATCTTCTGAGTGTTTTCTTTCAACATTATGCTTTTGAGTAAAAACAGATGGATGTTGTTACCACATCACCAAGCCAGATCTTCAAGAGAAAAGAGTTGCAACTGTATTTTGCAAGAGTCTCTGTCCTACTGGTGTCTCTTAGGGCTATGTGTGCCTATCAAATCAACTCCCTTCAGAAACTGAAGGTGCCCCTCGATCTAGTTTGCAGCATTGTGTTCGGACAGGTTTGGCTCTGGTGCAGTTCTAGATGGGGGCACAGCACGGACCTGCAGGTGCTGCTGTGTTTAGATCAAAACAAAAATGCCTGCTGAGCAAGTTAGATGCTTCTACATTATGTTTGGGGTTTTTTGGGGGGGGCAGGGAAAGTTGGAGAGGGGACAAAAAGACTTGAACTTGGATCCTCAAGGCCTGCCTAAATCCTGATAGTATTTAGGCGTGTAATTTATTTTTTTTCTTTTTGGATCTGCCCTTAAAAGTTAAAACCCTAACACAGATTTTTCACAAAGTATCATTCATGTTCAGTAAACAAAGGGTCATAACAGGTACTGGGTGGTATCGCTCACAGCACTTACAAAACTGTTGCAGTCACACTGACCATCCTGAAATCTTCTTCTCCAAAAAGCTCTGAATATTCAGCAGATTTAAGGACATATCATAAATATATTTTACAAATTCTGTTACTATGACAATGTAACCAACATCAGGATATTAGTGCAAATCTCTAAGTTATTCTTACGGCAAACCCATTTTTTCATTGATGTGTACTGAATATAAAATTGTATTTTATTAGGAAAGAGGTAGAGCTTTTTAAATAAAGTAATAAATACTATGAGTGGGTTTTATCTCTCAAACAGAGTAAAAGTAACACAATGTTTAAGTTGTGATGCAGGATTTTTTTTTGTCTATATTGCAAATAAGTAATATTTTCAAGAGAGAAGAGGATATCTGGTCTTGCAGCTAAATATTTTGCTTTAAGACCAGCAGTCTTCTCAAATGTTGTCATGTTTTGCCTCTGTTGTTTCTATGGAACAAGAAAAATGTATTATTGCAGTTTGAGATTTTGTTTGTGTACAGTAGCTATAAACATTTTTGTCTTCGACTGTGATATTTTTTCAAAGGATGAAGTTGATGAGAAGGAAACAGAGGTGGATGAAGAAATTGCAGTGATTCCTAGGACTGACAGTACAATAAACCAAATAAGGAGGAAAGATTTCCAGGTGACTACATCCAGCTACAGTCAAGAGAAAATAGGAAAAAAACCCAATGAAGCTAAAACAAATAGATACTTAACAAGAGAAGAATTGCATGGTAAGGGTGATGTTTTCAAAGCAGTTTATTACCCTACTTCTCCACCTGTTAGTGAAATTTCTGAAGAAGAGGAAGGTACTTTTTTGGAATCCCGAACAATTACTGGAGTTCCTCCTCAACTCATCATCTCCACCAAAGGTGTAGAAGAAGAATACATGTACCTTTCTTCAGGCACTGAACCAACAAGAATAACCACTACTGGCCACGGTGATGAAGATTTCTTATTGTCTCCTTTTAAACCTCAGCAGAAATCTGATGACTTTTGGAGTTCAGGTCTAACCACTTCTTCAGCACATCTGGTTACAGAGGAGACCTCCCAAGAAGACACTCTTCCTTCAGGAAGCCCAGATATAAGCACGCATGATGTTCTGTCCCAAGGCTCCATTAAGTATATTTCAGAAGGTGCAGCATTTTCAAGGTCTGATGAGCCTCCAAAGCATACTTCTCCCACTGATGGAAATGTATGGTTTCATAATGCTACAGATCTGACAGCTCAATCTGTTGATACATCGGAGAGCAGGCAATTGTCTCAGACCAGTTACACTGATGGTTTTGTAGAGCGATTAAAGCCAGCTACAGTGCCTTATTCCGGCAGCCCGGTGGTTTCACAGGACACTTCAGATATGGATTTAGAATTGCCACATTATTCTACCTTTGCTTTCTCCTCTGCTGAATTATCACCTCACTCTCTCTCTTCAAGCTCTGGAGAATATGGTTCTGCTTCTGCTGCCAGTGAGGTACTCTCTCAGACAACTCAACCGGTCTATAATGGTGAGATACCTCTTCAACCTTCCTACAGTAGTGAAGTGTTTCCTCTAGTCACCCCTTTATTGTTTGACTCTCAGATGCTCGACACTACCCCGGCTACATCAGATAGTGATGTGACCTTGCATGCTACACCTGTATTTCCCAGTGTTGATGTGTCGTTTGAACCCACCCTGTCTTCCTATGATGATGTACCTTTGCTTACATTTTCCTCTGCTTCCTCCAGTAGTAAAATGTTTCACCGCCTGTATACAGTTTCTCAAATGTTTCCACAAAGTGCTACTCCAGCTGTTGCAAGTGATAAGGTGTCCCTGCATGCTTCTTTGACATTGACAGAGGGTGATACATTAATACCGCCAAGCCTTGCTCAATACGCTGATGTGGTGTCGCATCAGACTACTCATGCTGCTTCAGAGACACTGATATTTGGTCATAATAGAACTCACATATTTTCTCAAGTTGAACCATCCAGCAGTGATTTAAGTGTGCATGTACTATCTACAATGTCTGAACTTCCTTATGCTTTGTCTAGTAATGTGGGCTCCCTCCAAAGCTTTACTGTTTCCTATGACTCTGCAGAATTTGTGCATGATTCTGTTGACGTATATCATCAAGGTCCTTTATTTAGCAGCTATAACAATGTATTGGTGCATAAACCTTCTTCCATAATATTACAAGCTGATACTTTGCTGCAGCCTACACGCTCTCTATCTAGTGATATGGATTGGTCTGAAGCATACTCTGGTAGTGAGTCCCTTTTGCCTGATACAGATACTTTGACAGTACTTAACGTTTCTTCCTCTGATTCTGTAGATGAAATTACGTATGAATCATCTGGGTTTAGTGATGTTAATGAGATGCTTCAAAAAGGTGAACTTATATATGGAGATGAGAGAGAACTGCAAATTTCCTCTTCTTTAAGAGAAATGGCTTCCAATGCTGAAAGTAAAGTGATACCTGAACTTTCTACATCTGTTTCTAATGATGATGTAATTAAGCAGAATATGTCTCTGCAAGAAAGCCCACTTCCTGTTTCTAGCACAAAGGGAATCCTTCCAGTCTCTCTTGCTTTTCCCACTACTAAGTTATTTGATCATGATGTTAGTAAACTTACAGAAAGTCACCTTTCCGTTCAACCTTTGCATGTTACACCTCCAGCCTTTGATGACACTTTGCTTAAACCTATGCTTAGTGCAAGCTCAGATCAAGCTTTCTCTGCCCCTGCTTATAGCAAAATGTTATCCTCGACACAGCCATACTTTTATGAGACCTCGGCTACACTAAATAATGAAGCATTACTGCAATCCTCCTTCCCATCTTCTGGCAATGGCACTCTGCTTAACACAGCTGCAGTTGTGCCTAGTGATCCGGTATTGGCTGAAAGCTCCAGGGTTCATAAAGATAGTTCTACATTTGACCAAATACTGCATCAAATGGCACCAGGTCCTGCTACAACTGAAACCATGCTGCGTTCTACATCTGCACCTTCCGTTGCTGATATGTGGTCAAACACTTTTAGTAAGCCCACAGTGTCACTTCAAGGTTTATCTGTTTCTTATGCAAGTGAGGAATATGTTTCATCCAGTTTGTTTAACAGTGAAGATGTTCAGCAGGTTATGCCTTCATTGTACAGTAGCGATGTTTCATTCCAGCCGACCAGTTTAGAAAATACAAATGCCTTCCCCCCCCAAGCAGCAAATGCCGTAACAACTCCCCTCCTAACAGGTGATACATTATCACGTGTAGCTACTCCTGCAGACAGCCGTATCTCTCCAAGTGTTTTTGAAAGAAGTGAGGCTGCCAGCGCGTCTTCAAGTTCTACACTTGGTTCTGATCCTGGTCCTATGCTTGCAGTTGTTCCTGATTCTGATGTGTCTATTCATCACACTCTTCCTATACCAAATGTACATGTTTCTGTTATGTCTGTTCCTTCCAAAAGTGAGATCCCTGTAACTTTGAGTAGGTTGCTGATTCCTTCTAGAGAATTCTCTGGGTTGTCTCCCAGTATCACATCCAGTACCAGTTTGTGGCCTTCTGTAGTTGAGGATGACTACGATGAATATGATGATGGCTTCCCTGTAAGTAACTGTATTTCATGTACTTCCCATAGAGAAGCTCAGGATATGGTAGTAGAGGAGCAAAATACAAAGGTAAACAATAACAAGGATCAGAGTAACCTAATTATAAGCTCACATTCTGAGAAACCTGAAGAAGAAGAGAAAATTTCGACTGCTGCAGCAGACAGTCGGATAAACCATGCCATGGACAGACGTAATTATACATCCATACCAACTTTGACAGCAAGCGTGACACCTAAGAAGCACAACGACCCAACAGTTTTGGAGAACCACATTCAGACTGCTAGTGTCCCATTGCAAAAGGCAACAGAGTCTAAGTCTTGGGCTGTTTTTACAAGTGATGAAGAAAGTGGTTCTGGCCAAGGTACCTCAGATAGCCTTAATGATAATGAAACTTCAACAGATTTCAGTTTTCCTGACCTTAATGAGAGAGACACTGAAGGGGCAGTTGAAGCAGGTAACTCAGAATTAACTCCTGGATCATCAGAGTCATCAGCCTCATCTGTTACTAGCGATCACTCATCAGTATTCAACATCTCTGAGGCAGGTTAGTTATGGATAAGTCTAATGAATATCATGGAAAGCTGTGAGGGGATACTTTTGTGCCATAGAGAATGAGAACGTTTGTGTGCGTATAATAAAAGGAGAACATAACAGTGCCAGTGGGTGTAATTAAGAAAGCGTTGGGGAACAGGGGGTGCATGCTGAGCTCGCTATCCTGTGAATGCTGCTTCTGGATACTTAAAACTGCACCTGAAATATTCTTCAGTAAGAAGATTCATGCTCTGCTTTTGGATAGGTGTGTACTGTCAGCAGAACTTGGGTGGTGCACTATCTAAAACCAGAATTTGTTTCAATGTTACTTGTTTAATTTTACTTTTAAAGGTTTAAGAGGGATGTAAGGTCTCTGTACAAAGACAAGTGCTGCCCTTATGGAAACACATCAGAGGAAACCATGCCTCTGCCAGAGGTAACATACCTCTGAGATTCTGGTTTTTAACTTACAGCAGCACATTTCCTCTTTATGTTTTGTTCCGTATTTTCTAAAATGTATTGAGCAAGGAAGAAGATGCTTCAGTTTAATTCTGATTCAACTTAACTCATAAAAATACTCATTTTCATTCTTCTCTGTATGCAACCTTCAGATTTCAGTGAGATGCAGACTTTTTGTGCCAGATTTGCATATTTCCAAAATAATTAGAGCCAGATTCTCCTCACCTGTTCATATTTACTGCTAATTTCCTATTTAGTCCTCTTAAAGTCAGTGAGTATTTGCAATCTGTGATTCCGAGGATAACGTCAGGAGGCAAAACTGAACCTCACATAGGTAAAAACCTGATAAATATAAAGCATTTCCTTTATATTTAAAAATGCATTGTGGAAAACTTCAAATATCCCGACATAATTTGCACTGCCTCTTGTTAGAATATTGAAAAATCCAAGGGTAAAGTCAGAAACCATATCTATGATACCCAACAACCAAGGTTAAATTGGTATTTTAGAAATAAATTCACTTCCATTAAGTACTCACAGCATCTGTAGAGGGCAGTATCATCCAACTAAATCCACTAAGGAAGGCATCCACAAAGCATGTGAAATCTTCAGCACATTCCTACAAATACGTAGTTATATCACATGGGTCGTATTCTTCATGAGCAAAAGAATACTAATATGAAAAGCCAGTAAATTGACACTCTGTGTAGTTGGGACTAATAAAATGTGAAATACAGAAAATAAAAATTGAAAGTAAATAGGAAATATACTGAGTAGAAAAAGCGTACTGAAATTATTATTAGTCCTAACAAGGTAGGTGTTATAGAATTGAATCAACAAGTGAAATAGCTCAGTGGGTAAGTAGTTACTGTATTATGTAAATAGCATAAAATTTCTTTAAAAATCAGCAAAAAGAACATCAGTATTTCAAAGTTTATATTACTAATGTGAATTAGCATTATCATAAGAGGTTTATAGTTTACATAATGGGTGTCATTTGAATTGTTGCTGGTAGTAATCAGAAAGGATTATACATGACTGGAGTAGTAGTAGTAGTAGTATAACAGAACTAGAATTTGTCTTCTAGATATTATTGAAAGACACTATACAGTATCATTTCATGTACCTTATTTTTTCCAATAAATGATGCCAAATACTGTCTTTTAATAAACTGAAAATTCAATGTGAGCATGTCTAACATGGTGTCCTGTAAGTCAAAGACATCTTTGCTTTAGTTCAATTATAAAGCAATGAACAAGAAAACCACCTCCTCAACTGAGATCTTACTTATACATTACAGTGAATTCACCAGAAATTGATGTAATGTCTTCTTGTGACCATTACAAAAAATATTGTCATTTAAACTCTTCCCAGTCTTTGTTGTTGTTAACACATATTTGTGCTTGTTCTGAATGAGGGCTTTCTCCATGAGACCTCTATGGCTACCTAAACCTTTCAACTTCTGTTGAAAAACTGAAAGAGAAAATAATATAAAGAAATATGCAAAGAACCCAAACATATCAATTATTAGGGAGCAAAGAGATCTACTATAGGTGAGACTGCCCTTTCAGCTGCCATCATTGGAGTGATGGCCAAGTAGTCAAGAAACTCCCTGTTACAGGAGAAGCCTGCTCTTCATTCCTCATAGAAGGAATGCTAATAGGATTTGGTCATGCAGTTTGAAGGAACCCTGTCATCACACAGATAAGACTGGGTTTCACTCTTTGAATTAGTCCAGAGCTGAATAAGTAAGTATGAATGCTTAAAAGGGGTCATATTCTGATCTCGCCTGCATACATGTAGTTTTTTCTGAAATCAATAGGAAATACTGATTTTAGCCTACTCATCAGAAACTCAGGGATGGATTCTTCAGAAACAACTTGTGCCTGCAATCACTTTGCACACTGTGCAAAAGATTTGAAGGGTTGTGATTGATTTGGGTGCTAGAGTACTTTGAACTAGAACCAAGATGATGCTTTCAAGATCAGAGCCCAGACCTTTTTGCATATAAAGCCCTGAAAGCACCTAAACTCAAGAAAAAGGAAGCAGAGAGCTGCCTGGAAATCTGTACTGTGTGAAGCTGGGGGTTTTTTGACATTATATTTAGGACATGTACTTTGATGGTTTTGTTTTTTTCAGATACAACTCCATTCCCTCCTCTCTTTTGTCTGAAAGCTTTTTATTCATGTAGAATTGGTCCCTTGAAATCCCAGTGGAGTGCAGCTGATTTCTGGACAGCAAAATTCTGCTCCCACACAGAAAATTCATTGAATTAGGACCGTTCACAAAAGCAGAAAACATTCTTAGAAAATCTAGGACTTTAACAAGTGCAAAAGTGTTTATTTCTGTGTTTTAACTCATACAGTTGTCACAGATCACAGTAAACAGCATAGACTGAAAGAATCAGTCATTTTGTGTCAAAATCAGTTTTAAAGTGTTTATTTTTTGAGGCATGCCCAAAGTTAAAAATGCTCAATTGGTCTCATCCATCATTGTGTTCCCTTATTTTAATGAGATTATAAAATATAATGTTTTAATCTTCATACAGATTCCTATGCTCAAATGTTTCTGTCATCCAGCATTACAAGGCTGACAGAAATGTTAAATCTAGACAATATCTAAATAATAATTTGATCGCCTGTAAAGATGGAAGTAGGAAATTTAATTCTGTCTCCAGTATAGTTGGGGGAGGAAGTACTGCAGTTGGATTCAAAGGAAACAGGATGTATCTATAAGGCGAGTTCCAGAGTGGACAATGTATGAAAATACAGAAAGCTTACGTGCAATACAGCAAGCACATACAGAGTATTGTAAGTAAATTTTCCTATTGATGTATTAGTCAGAGAAGTCATTTGCATCATATGAGTTGCAGTTTAATATCAGTGTTCTTTACACATTCCAATATTAGATTTAAATTCCTTAACTCAGTTGGCTTTCAGCTAATAAACAGATGAAAATAAAAAGCTTTCTTCTCCTATATTTTAACAACAATCTGCTATTCTTATAAAGACAAGTCTCCACTGCTGGAAGGCTGAGTCACATAAGCTTGAACACTTTGCTTTACCCTCTGTCTGCTTATTTTCTGTAAGCTGGTTTGCAAATGTATATACTTTCTGCAGTACATAGTAAAAATAGAGGTAAGTGGTATTAAATAGGCTCATTATAAGACATTCATTCATGCTGTGCATTTGTCAGAATTTAAACATGGACTGTTTCAATTTTCTCTGACTGCAGAGGCAAGTAATAGTAGCCATGAGTCTCGTATCGGTCTAGCTGAGAGTCTGGAATCAGAGAAGAAGACAGTTATACCACTTGTGGTCGTATCAGCCCTGACTTTTATCTGTCTAGTGATTCTTGTGGGTATTCTCATATATTGGAGGTAAGTTGTTTTTTGGTTGTTTTTTGTTTAGGGGTTTTGGGTTTTTTTGAGTTCTAAAGAGCTCTGATTTGAAAAATGTGATTTACATTATTGAGCATCCTGGTTTACAGGAGGGAGACTGGATGTTGTCTCTCTCCATGTCTTTGTATTGCTCCCAGTGCTGCAGTGACATAAAGCTGACAAAATAAGGTGGTTTCTGTCCAAAATGCTCAACTACAATTCTTTTTAGTTGCAGAGGGTTCAGCCATTACAAATAGTTTATTTCCATTTTGAGATATTTTACTAAATTTACTTGTGATTATCAATGCCTAGAAGCCAAGTGACTTAGCAGAGCACTGGGAAGAACAGGAGGGAGAAGAAAAATAAATGGCATGGCATGGGTTTGTTTCCTGTCTTTCCAACTCTCTAACAGTTAAAAAGGTAAAAAGGTAATTTAGGTCAATTTAAGATGAGAATCTACAGTCCTCAGCAGGACTATGTGAATAAGCAATTCATGTAGGACTGTAGGAGTGTGCTGTAGCTGACATTGTATGCAAGACAGAAATGGGTCAGTGTAATAGTATAAATGTTTTAAGATCACTTACTGAGTAACTCTTATGATGTTCTATGATTAAAAGGTTGTTCTGCTTTGTGATTCTGCCTACCCCCAAACCAAAATTTGCCCCCCAGCATTTTAAACCTTGCACCAGGTAACTAAGGATGTGTTTCATGTGTACATATGTGTTCAGGTTCCCTCATGGACCTGTTTCTCTGTAACTTGGTGAGTTGATAAGACATTAAGAAAAAATATTAGGCTAAGGGGAAGTAATAGCTATAAAAACTCATAACATAACCAGTAAGGGCAAAAGACTGTATCTGTTGAAATAAAACAGACCAGCTGTCATGGCACAGATTTCTTCCATACAGCTGAAGTCTCTTCCCTCAGAGGGAAAACGCAAGAGTGGCTGCATTCACATCACCTACACAGACTCTGCCTTGTGCTAACCCCAAAGTGTGTGAACTGTTGTGTGAAATAATGTAAGTTGGCCTGAGCTAAAAGCATACCAGGCATCTAGTTAGCCGTGTGGCAGTGCTTAAGCCTTTGGCTGTTTTGTTGGTTCTAGATAAAACCAGAGGGTCTTCTTAAGGACACATCTGCTAAGCTGTCATAGGACTTTCAAAATCTATGCACAACACTAACACTTTCTTGAGTGAGCAGGTTGCCAGGGAGGAAACACAGTAGTCCAAAAGGGGAAAGTTGCAAAAAATTCCTGCCATGAGGATTCTTGCTGTTTGGTGATTGCCAGGAACTTGATCCTCTAACTGCTTCTGGGGCGCTAACACATAAACTAGCAGCAAGAAACAGGATCTTGCTCTTCTAGGAGCTGTACAAACAAGGGGGAAGGCAGGCCAAAACACATCACAGATGCTTCTAGAGCTTGTTTCTTCGTTTGTTTTTCTTTTCCTACTCAATCCTGCTTAATCTAAAATGTATAAAAGTGGTGAAGAACCAGAAACTAAACCCCAGACTGCCCTTTCCAAGCTACTGACTCCCTGCAATCTCTAGGCTATAATGTCAAGGTTGTACTTACTGACTTTTCTTCTAGTCTCCGACACTGTTTTTTATCAACCTATCTTGTCCCACATGGGGACAGAATGCAGCCCGTCCCTGAACACACTAGGTTTAAGAATTTGAATTTAAGCTTCTTTTGTTCCATGCAAGCATGCTAGTGAATCAGCCAGCCGTCAGCATGATAAAAGACACTTTTGAGCAATGGATTTTCAGAAAGATTTCTGCTTCTTTCCAAAGAAGTAGTTCATTGCTGTAAGAATTGCACAACTCATTTCTCAGTTTACATCTAGTTGGATAATTATACTGTCCATCACAGGATTTCCAGTTAACCACTTCCATGTCATCTTTTACTGTCTTTCATGTTACAGGACATGAATGTTCACATTCATCTTCCAAGGGGTTTTATCCCTGAAGCTAAATAGTATTTGAAATACCTTTGATTTACCATAGAACACCATCCATTTTAAGACCCAGTTCTAGTAATCCTACACATTACAAGCTTGTTTTTGTCAAATAACATTGTGTTCATTTCATATTCTTTCTCTGGGAATGAACAATTCTGTAACATAGGTCTTTCAAAATAAAACAAAAATCCCGTTAGTATAATAATATCTTCTTGAACTTGAATTAATCTTTTCTGTACTTCTTGTGTACTACAAAACAAAATATGGAGCTCTTTTTTTGTTAATCCTCATAAAAATTTTCTCAGAATTATGATAACACCAGTAACATGTTTCTTATTTCAAAGCAATAAAACATAACCAGTATGTATTGTAGGTAAGACTTTTTGGCTCTCTTTTAAAGGTGCCAAGACCCTCACCTCTTTTTTAAATCAGAACATTATTGCTATGCAGTTTTCATTATGTTTGGAAAATATTACTAAGCATTTTTATGGCTACATTTAGTTTATTTTGGAATAATTGCTGTGAGCTGTCAATTTCACTTTTTATAATGCTTTTTTTATATGTGGGCCAATTATTTTCGCTTATTAAGGTTCATTAAAAGTTTAGATTCTCAAGAAGTTACTCTATATTCCTTTGGCAACAGTACTCAAAAAAATGCATTGCTCTATCCTCGCTGAGTATTTGAGTGAATAGTGCTTTGAGTTGTTTCCACTATTAGCTTCTAATTTAAATATGCAAAAGGGTGTGTTTAGTATGCAAAAGGTGTGTTACTTGGTTTAAAAAACAAATAAATACCAAGAGTGACAAGTTCCACTTTCTCAATGTTAAAAAAAGGCAAAATTATTTTGTTCTTCACTTGAATGACTTGTATCAGAAAAATAATTCTGTACCATCTGTTGTTTGGGTTTTTGGGTTTTTTGCATTAAATTGTTAATCAGCACTTGAGGAAATTCCCCAATCTCTTCACTATCTCATTAGGCACAGTTTCAATCTTTCTGTGATAAAATATTCATTTCTTTGACAGGGATGAAAACTTTCAATGGCAATATTGTCTAAAGATTGTCTAATTGCCAGCAGGAAAATACACAATTTTGAACGACTCTGTTTCTGTGTATCAAATCTTTTGTAATTCAAGCAATTTTCAAGTAATGTCATTTTCCTTTCATTTCTTTGGCATGATTAAGATTAACAGTGGAATAAACAAGGAGATTCTTTTGCCTGGCCTTTTAATGGCCTTGTCATCCGGATAGATTTTTGTTATAGCTTTAGAGAGAATTTTCTATCCAAATCTCGAGTATATCCATCTCTCTCAGTATCTGTCTACTTGACTGAGTCCTTGCAGCAGAGATGTAACAAGGATACTTAATCTCCTTGCTCGGTTCTTTTAATTTCTGGATGGCTTCATCATTCCCATTTTGCTGAATTAACCTTATCTATTGGTTTCTATCAAAGTTTCTCTGGGCCGACGTATTATATACTGGAATTTTCTTATGCATGTGTGAACTCTTTTTGGAACGGGTCATAGTAGTGAGCAATGAAAATAAACCTGATGAACTGGTGTGTAGGAATAAATGTCAGGCTATTTGTCCAGATCAAGTTTTATAACGGTTATCATAAGAAGAGCCTGGAAAACAGTAAAATGGTAACAGTTGTCAGTGGGAGTTGTAGCATTCAAGGTTCTTTTCAACAAATACATATGAATCTCAGTAAGGGACTAGCTCTAATAATGTGAACAGCAAACTGCTAGTGCAGTTCCAGCTACATAGCTATCTAGAGACATACTGAATATCAGCTGGCTGTCATGGAGCTTCCTAGAAGTGCTTCAGAAATGCCCAACCCAATGACAGACAACATCCTGAGTAGTCATTTAAAATTTAGCTTTCCTCTACCGCCCTATATCTTTGAAACACAGGTGTCAGAGAATGTTCATTTTCTTATCCACAAGTTGAACTGATTCCTTGAGTCCTGTGTTAGGTTTATGGGAACAGAGTTGAGAACCCTCTCTAAGGATAGTTAAGCTTTCACGTGCAGAAATACGCTGAAAACAGATATAAACTTAGAAAGGTCACAGTCATCCATCCATGAAAGAAAAACTTCTCAACTATGTGACACCAAATTATGAATAAAAGAGTTAATAAAATGTGAAAATTAAAATTTCAGCTGACAATCACTTAAAAATTAATTGGAACCATTTGAAAATGGAATAATTTGAATCACTGGATCCACTGAGGATCCATTTAAAGATCCTTTGAAACCATCAGATCTTCAAATTATCAGAACCATTTAAAAATAAATTATAATATTTTAGTATTACTGATAATAATTAGTATCTAATGTTTAGTGTTTGAGAATACCTATTGGGAGATACTGTCTGAGCACAAAAGACCCTGGAATTCTCAGAGAAATAAGTAATCATGCCTCTAAGACCATATTGGGTGAGCAGTGAATGTGCAAACCCATCCTATCACAGATGCTTCTGACTTCTGAGGTCCAGCTCCCTTCCTCAGCTGACACAAGCAGTGAACACCCTGCACACACGCACCCCCAGTGCCGTGCTGTTGCCTACCTCGGTGACAGTCTGAGTCAAGCTCTGAGCAGTCCCTGCCCCAGGGGAGAATTAGACAGCACATATCTTCAGCCAAGGTCCAGGGGCCCACACACCAGAAAAACAATGTCCTCTGCAGTCTGAGGCCTGGTCTTGTCCTGAGTAGTTCACACTTGAGTGTTCATTCAGATCTAGTATCCCTCCTGAGGACCTGCTGCTGAATGTCTTCCTATACAGATACAGACACTAATTAATTCAATGACTTAGCACTATTTCCATATATAAAATGTGTGTTTAAAGAAGTGCAGTGTCTAAATTACAAATTACAGTTTTAGGTTGAAGATCTAAATGCTGTGATGAAAGGTGTAAATTAAATAATTAGGTGAACATTGAGTGATGGGAACTTTGTCTGGAAGTTTGAAATAGTCATCACTTTTTTCATTAACAACAAGTGATAATTAACAAGACATGGTTATTAACATTAGGTTTAGTTGTGAAGGCTTTCACTGCTGATGCAGAAGCAGATGGAGTGCCTTTTTATGAGTTTTATTACAGGTTAAGTCAACTGCTATGAATTTGTCTCCCAAATGTGCTAAGGGTGTAATTTATTTTCAGCCACAATTAACTTGTTAAAGATTAAAGATACAATGGCTCAGTAAGCACATTATGAGGACATTTTAAGTACTGTTTTAGATGAGAAAGCCATTATGCTAATTACATTGGTTTTAGCTCAATCTTTTCTCAAGCAAGGAGGTGACAAAACTCTGTGATATTAGTCCATGAACTTCATGTATGAACATTATTCATAAGCAGTAAGCATTACAGGGAGGACATTTTTTAGTTTTAGAGCTTTTATCAGAGAATCATAGAATAGTTTGGATTGAAAGGGACCTTTAAAGGTCATCTAGTCCAACTTCCCTGCAGTGAGCAGGGACATATTCTACTAGATCAGGTTGCTCAGAGCCCCATCCAACCTGACCTTGAATGTTGAGGCGTCTACCACCACTCTGGGCAACCTGTCAGGCTCATTGGTATGCTTGGTTGGTTGATGCTGTTTTTAATAAAATCAGTACATCAGCTTTCTTGCTGCCTAGCAGGCAGGGTCAGATTTCCAGATATTTAGTGATTTGAAGTACTTTGGTACTTGCCTACCTCTTACAGACACTTTGCACACAGTCCTGATACTAGCTCTTGAGTATTACGCTAGCATTCAGACAGCCTCTTCCACCTCAGCAGCCACTAACTCTATGGGGTGATAATGTTAGACCCGCTTTAAAAATCAGAAAAATATTCCCAAGCACATCCTGAATGTGTTCTTGGTCTGCATCTGAAATTGCCGTTTCTAAGTAAAACTAAGTACATAATGGATAGTCTTACTCCAAACATGTCATGCAAAGCCAAAGCTCCTCTATGGCCATCACAGATATGCTTTTAGAGGATTCTAGCTGGACTTCAAATTTAATTGTCATGCGAATTACCAGAACTATTTTGCATGCCACAATTTTCTCTTTGATGTAACTGTCTGCTTTTTGGTGTGTTTTAAGAGAATATGCATTGTACACAGACAGAAAATTCCAAACAGATTCCAGGAATATGGGCATGTTTCCCAGAGGCTTAATTCAAATAAGCCTACCAAAGTCTTCATGATCTACATTAATGGTTCTGGAGAGAATGACAGTATCTGCATATTCCCTATCTATTTCCGAAAGTAGCCTCAAATTTATTTTTTATTATAAAAATTATATGAGAAGTTTTATCCATGCACCGATACAGGAACAGTACAGAATTTAAAACACCAGTGATTATACAAAATAGCAAAAGATCATATAATAGCTTCAGCCAACAGCTTTGGAGAAGCAGAGTCTTGTAAATATAAAATGAGATTAATATTTTCCTGATGCATATATTTAATTTTAAATTTAATGCCTAGTGAATAATGTTTCAAATAGATTAAGTGACCCAGAGTAAAGATTGTTATTAGCATGTCTAATCATATGGAGATTTTTTTAATTAAGGTGGCTTTGCAATGCTTACATCAGCAGTTGATTGTTTAGTCCCTTGAATAGCCTGGATTCTTAACAGATGCTATTATTATCTTCACATCTGGATTACAGCGCAGATACAAATAACATTGTGGGCCATAGTTAAGGTTGATTCCATTTGGATTCATGCTTCAAATGTTGTTTTTGCAACAAAGACAGCATGTCTTGGAGTTATAAATTCCCCTGTTTCTGTCTGTCATCTTTGGGAAGTCCTCCTTGGTTAAGGCAATTAGATTATGAAAAAATTGGTTAGCCCCAGTCATAGTAGTTCCAGAGCCACCGTTTTGTCTGTTACAGGGTATGTTGCCTTTTACCACATTCCGTGTCTGCAGTAGGATCTAGCGATGAATTACCAGAACTGATCTCATGCACTGCTCCATCTTCAGGCTAGTATAATCACATGAAAGGGAACAGTAATTACGGGTGTGAATTTGGATGAGCAAGGAAGACAATGGCTTTTTTTATACTTGGAGTTGTTGTGCAGCATCTACAGTAGCTCCTGATGCAGAGGTCCTCTTCCAGCTTTCGCTATGTCTGATATGTGCTCTGTCTTCTGCCTCTGGTATAGGTAAAGATGCATGAACTATGTATTATTCTGGATTAATGTAATATCTTTAAGTTGTATGCATAATTTGGTGGTGTGTTGGGAGAATATATTATAGCAATAGTATTTGACACTCCACAAAAACTGGTTTTCGAAACAGTGATTTCTTTCTTACTCAATAATTTCAGAATTCCAAAATGTCTCAGATAATGTTGTATTTTTTTGCAATATTGATTTATGTTTCTGCTGCTCTAGGAAATGTTTCCAGACTGCTCACTTTTATTTAGAAGACAATACATCACCTCGAGTGATTTCTGCTCCCCCAGCTCCAGTCTTCCCAGTCTCAGGTATTTTTTGTCAACTGTTCTGTGGATTGGCGTTAGCTGTCGGTAGATGCTGCCTTGTATGTGTCCATATGAATTCTTCATATATTGTAACATATGTAAACAAGAGAGTTGTACCCTCTTTTACTAGTAAACGTAGATGCACTTGACAGAGGTGTTACTAATATTTTCTCCTGTAGGCAACACAGAAGAGAAATATCCTCACTTTACAGAGTTGTCTCAAGGGTACGCTGTGCCTTCTAGCCTTTTGAGGTGCAGCCTCACTAGAAATGGTTGCTAGTGGAGCCATCTGAGCTAAATAGCTCTAGTTCAGTCACAAAGCAGAGGATTATACCAGCAACATACTCTTCTGTATTTCTGCCATTAATTGAATTTCTCCACTATGTATAGAACATGACCTTTTTACCAGCAGGACCAATATATGCC
Organism: Aegotheles bennettii; assembly: GCA_013398125.1. Lineage (NCBI taxonomy): Eukaryota > Metazoa > Chordata > Aves > Caprimulgiformes > Aegothelidae > Aegotheles > Aegotheles bennettii. The sequence goes on along the minus strand of VZRW01011200.1, from coordinate 53,809 downwards.
TCATCTATCTGCATTTCATTTGCAATTACAATGTTTTCTTTAACTTACAGATCTTACTAGCATAGTTATTACTGGTAAAGTTCTCTATCATTAACTATATTGCAGTACAACTGTATATTTTTCTTGCAATTTTTCCTGATCAACTCACTTCAGAGACACTGTTTTCTATTGTCATAAGACAGAATTGCACTTACAGTTATTCTGAGTACTTAAAACATGTTTTGATGCTGGAGGTTTTCCTTCTGAAATACCGATAAATATTAATTTAAAGAGAAAAGTGTGTGTTAAGTTACTGAAGGATACATAAGGTATTTTATGGACAAAGCTGCAAGCACTGAGGAAATATTTTTAGTTTATTTTGCATGCAACAGGTGTCAAGTGAGCAGTTTTTGTGTTATCTATTGCACAAGTATTTCAGCAGTGCAATTTTACAACAATTGAGACTAACTGATATAAAACCAGCAAAGAGCGTAGAGCAAGAAGAGCATTTTGTAACTGCTAAGTTTAATTTTTTATTATGACTATGACTGAAAGCGCACTCCACAGATCTCATTATATATTAGGTTTTCCTTCTGTTGGGTTTCATTGGCAGAGATAGGAGAATTGCAGTTATTCACAGAAAATGCCCTGGCACTTCACAGCATAATTCAAAGGTACAATCAGAACAAATAATGAATTACAAGGTAATATTAGGACCCACTATCAACCTTTAAGTAGTTTCAAGTGATAACCTGCCATCCAGATATAAAAAATATTCCTAGAGTTAGAAGTGATTGAAATGGGAGATTAGCACGAGCAAGGAAATAAAACAGTCATTGCACCAAACCTGAGATCTCTTTCTCCCTCCCATCTGGTTTTGTGTCTGCATATCATTAGAATAAACACTTTATGCCAGGTTTCATCTCCAAAGTGTGAAAATATTGTTACACAGTTATTCAACTGCTCTTAGACTTGAGTGGATGAATTCACTTTTTGTATTCAGATCCATTCATGTAAGTGGAAGACCAGATGGATCTCAATACAAATCAACAAATTCTTGGTAACTGAAAGCTAAAATTATTAGGTGGCCTAAATGCTGAACATCTGTTGATGTAAATAACAGGTCCTTGTTCAATGTTTTTGATGTGTCTTTCTCATATGAAACAGTGATGAAATTACAAATTGTGAAACAAAAAATATCTTTAATCCATGAAAGACTTAAAAAAAAATAATTTATTCTTCAGAACCAAAACTAGCTGAAATAATGTCATCCTTTGACAGGTAATTAACAGAACAGATGACTTTGTTTACATAGCATATTTACAGGAAAGAGAAGATTAAAAGTCCCAAAGGTTTTTGACATGATCCCTAATGAATGTTCTGCACAAGTCTTTTTTCTGTATTTGTACAATGTAAAAAGGAGATGTCTTGAAATATAAACATCAGATGAAAAATTCAGACTGAGTATCGGGACCCAGAAGTTGCATGAATCACATTTATTGGTTGAGAATATAGATACTGTCTTTGTGGATATCCAGAAAGTCTTAAATTTAAATCTTTCATTTAAAACTTGAAGTATAAAGCCTGATGTGAAAATTCAAAGTTAATAGTCCCAGGATCAGACATAAGATTTTTATCAATAGGTAATCTCGTAATCATGGGGAGAATGAGGGAAGAAATCCCTACTGAAGGTACTCACTAAGGCACTAGAAGAAAATTAGTTGTTGCTTGCTTTGGATGCCAATGCAAATATGCAATACATTAGTTAAAATATACTACTGGCGCAATGTTGCATTAATTTAGTTCACTTGGGACTAGGTGGCTAGTCTATATACTCTATCAGAGTCCCAGTGCAACACAATTCAGCCTAAAGCACCCAGAAGATGTTGCTTCATCATTCTTTATCAGTTTTCTTCAGAGCTCTGCTCCTAGCCTCTCCCTTTGAACATCTTGTAGCAAACTGCTAATCCTCCTATTTCTCCTTGACTTCACAGGGAGTTCTGAGTGCTCTTCAATTTACAGACAAACTAAGTATCTTGCAGAATCAGCACCTTGATTTTGGGGGCTTAAAGACAGCATGACCTAGCAAGGCATTTTCTGTATCTTCTTTCCGAATAGTCACTTAGAAATGTGTAAGTGTTAGAGAATGCTTTTAGATATATTAATGGTGCTAAAGAGTGTTTTTATTTTTCTGGGAGTTGTATATCCAAAGTTCATTCCTAAAACTTTATTTCAGGATGTTGTGTGGATTGCCTACGTATAATCTTCTTTATGTGTCACTGTTTTTTTATTCTTCATAAATATATTTTTTGTCTTTTCCCACCCCTAAGATGATGTTGGAGCAATTCCAATAAAGCATTTTCCAAAACATGTTGCAGATTTACATGCAAGTAATGGTTTTTCTGAAGAATTTGAGGTATGGCTTTATGATGTCATTCTTAGCACGTGCAAATAATGTTAAGTTTAAATTCCTGGAAACAAAAGAACTGGGCAGTACATTCTGACTTGGTGACCAATTGCATGTAAATATGAGTACTGTGGGCCCAGTAAGGACTGTTTATGCCTAAAGACTCAGTGAGCCCAGTAAGGACTGTTTATGCCTAAAGATTAGGTAGGTTTCTATAAGCTAACAGGACTGGGATACAAATGGGAATGTTTATCACTGTGAAAAAAATACCAAAGGATTGTGTGAATAAACTATGCAAAGATAATGCAATATATATGGCTTATGAGATACAGTTGTAGACCTAAAGCTTTTTCATCACTAATGCTAATTGAATTTTGCAGAAACTACCCACATTTGCTTGTTCAATTTACAGTGAAAAAAAATGGAAGTAATAATGAGTACAAGTGGCAAGACTTCTGATTAACAGGGGAGCTAATATAGTCTTCATATGTGGTAGTGAAAGCTTTACAGTTCCTTTCCTAAAGTATATGGTTCATAAGAGGTATTTCAAAATTTTGAAACATATGCTGTCATCATATAATGTAAATATCACCATATGTAACTAATGAACTTCATTGGTTTTCACGTTCGTATGCATTACAAGCAATGTAAAGATAGATTCTAACTTAAGTCACGTGAAATAAACGTTATGAACCCAAACTGTAATTAAAGCTGTGCTATTAAAATTCTTGACAAGTGATTTCTAACAAATCAGTCAGTTGGAATTGAAACAAGTTTTTTGATTTATGTCTTATTAATTTAAAATATGATTGTAATATTCCTGCTGCAAAAACAACGATACTGAAAGTTAAAAAAAATCATTTTTTTGCATCTTTTGGTTTTGCTTTTGTTTGCCCAGCCAATGTATTGTGATCTAATGGACCAAAAATTCTGTGTCATTCACCTAACCTTCTTCACCAGCATTTCTTCTCCAATCCATTTAACATTCAGAATATCTATCTGATCGTGCGACTGAACTTATAAACACTTGTGAATGTCCTGTACATGTTGATATGCTACACGTGCATATGCACTGACAGGACTGGGCTCCAGCTCTACTGGCTTTTAATAAGAGCAGATGTTGAAGGACTTTGTGTAAATACAGTGGTAACAAAGTTCTTTCACCGTTAGTGAGGACAGCAATACAGAAATCAAATTGCTCATTCTTAATTTTCTTTTCCTAAAGTACAGCACTGATCCAAAGACCAAATATATTACATTTCACTGAGCAACACCTGCACCATCTGGAATATTTCATGCTTGTTTTAACTATTACAAAAAACTCAGTGTCCTCATCATTTTTTGGAGATCTTTTTGGCTTTACAGACTAGCCCAGAATTAGTGTTCTGGTCTTTTCTCTACCGATAAAGGACATAGAAGATATGGAAAAATTGAAATATAGTTGTTGTCTTTGCAGAGTCAGAACACATTTGGAGAGTACAGGGGTGGTTCAGGCTTTTTATTTATATTACTATAAAACAACTCATATTTAAAATCTAATTCAGACTGGTGGCTATTAAAATAAATCTTAAAAATTGTTGGGAAACATTATTATAGTACTTCTCATGATGACAACATATTTTCTACTTAACAATGTGGACCTTATAAGTGCTTGAGTTTTCTGTCAGTTAAAGTAATCAATTTTGTGACTCTTAGAGACTTCGTGCCTGTCTTTCAGGCCTGTCTCTCCCTTTATGAAAACGTTGGGTTAATTGAGAAACTGGTGGCAGACTGAGGGCTGTAATGCTGTCCTTCACCAGAGCACCATGAGGCTGTCCTGCTCCAGTGAAGATTTTACAGCTGAAGGCAGAGAGTACAGGCATTCCACAGAAAAACTAATGCAGTTATAAGGACCAGTAAGAAATCCAATGAACAGTTAAATGTATCAATAACCTGGCTGAAGTCAGTGATGTTGTTCATATGTATAAGCTTTCACTGGCCTAACACTAAAGCTAAAGATAGGAAAACAGATGCCATTATTTTAACAGGAAAATTACTTCTTCTTTCCTTTAAGAGTTAAATCAGAATATTCAGCTTTGTTGTTATTATGGAGATATATATTGCATGACCATAACTGTTTTCCATATAGTAATTGTAATTTATATAAACACTTTTATCCATTTGTTCTGTGCTGTGGAATTTGATTTTTTTTACTTTTTTTGCATTCATTCCCTCATTAGACACTGAAACAGTTTTATCAGGTAAGGAATTATTTCACTGCATTTTTTTTAGCAATGAAGTAGTTGTATAATATAGATAATTGGGTATAAGGTTGTGGTTCTTTTTGTGCTGGCTTACTGTATTTTAAGACATTTTATGTATCTTAATACTTACTAAAGTGTGACATACTTTTTTTTTTCCCCAGGAAATCCAGAGCTGTACTGTAGATCTAGGTATTACATCAGACAGCTCTAATCACCCCGACAACAAGAATAAGAATCGATACATAAACATTGTTGCTTGTAAGTAGATGCATCACTTGATGTTTTGTTTAAGAAATAATTATAGACAAGTATAAATTTAGGTTATTAGAGGGAAAAAAAGTACATCTATACTGAAAGCTCTGGCTATTGTTCAGCAAAATGCTCAAAGAGGGGTAGCATGAGATTTCACATCTCTTCAAGTTAGTCCTCTGGCATTCTGCTGCTTTGATGAGCATGTGTTAGCAAGACATATTTTTGTCTTCTATGATAACCCAACGGGAGCTGGGAGTTTTCGTTATAATGCCGTTATAAAGCCAAAGAAGCTATGTTTTGATTGCCAAAATAATCCATCTTTGATCTGGAATAATGATGATTTATCCTCTCCAGGAGCTTCACAATCCCTGGGTATATTTACTGTCATATATAAATATAAATGTACTGGTTTTATGTTGTATTTTGCCCTGGCACAATGTAATAGATCAGCTTCATTAGCCAGGACACATGTTTTCCCGTTGTGTTGCCCTTCTTCACTACCCCAGAATTTTCTTTTCTGAGACAGAGTTTTGTTAATCTCTCTTTGAAGATATTGCCTCTGGGCTCTTGATCATTTTGGTGGCTTAATATATTTTTCTTAACTGTCTATAGTATTTCAACTTTATTCTGATAGCAATAAGCTCTAAATTAAATACACGTTCAGCATTCCGCATCACTAGAGATTAATAGAGAAAAAGACAGAACCAGCCCATCTGGCAGAAGACAATGTAAACCAGCATCAAGGAGTCTCATTCCACCTGGCTGAAGATACCTCTAGAGGGACAGAAAGTCAGGGATTTTCCTCTACCACTGTGTTTGTACCTGATCGTACAAAAGGTGCCAACCCAGCGACTTTGTTATCACAGGGTGGTGCTCAAGCAGTTTAGGGCAGCTCAAGTAGCAAGAATTGCCCTGTACAACTGAATCAAGTCTCTAGTCTTTATAAATCAGTGCAGGCTACAGAAAGCTTCAGCTGTCCCTGAGGTAGCCATTGCTGAGACTCTACAGCTGACCAGCTTCTCCAGGGTCCCATTGCTCTCCAGTCTCTCCTCTTTAACTTGGAGTTAATGTGCCTAAACACCTGTGCCTGCTGTCATTTGAGACATCCCACTGTGTAGGCTTGGCAGCCTTGACACAGGACTTACAGAAGGCCCATGCCCCTTCACAAGCAGCAGCTGGAGGCTGTAGGGGGATATGTCACAATTCCTAAAATGACCCCAAATGCTACTTTTCAAGCATCTAAATTCTGAATCCCTTGATTCATTGGATTCATTAGTTTATTTTTCTGCAAACTAGAATTTTGAATCAGATTCATACCTAAGCACAAGATGTTTGCGTGTGTGATTGTCATTGTGTTAGTCTTATGTCTTGTAAAAATCCATTTCAGTATTTTTAAATAACTTTTCTTACAGAAATAATCTAATTCTTGCAGAAAACTATGCTCATTTTCTCCCTTGTTTTACTACAGATGATCATACTAGGGTTAAATTAGCACAACTTGCAGAAAAGGATGGAAAGCTGACTGATTACATTAATGCAAACTACGTTGATGTAAGTGCCTTTTTCTATATGCCAACCTATTCATCTGTCAGCCTTTTCTGTAAAAACTGATGTATGGAGGTGAATAGATTTAATACAATAAGTATCACAATATTACAGATTTTGTTAAAAAAAACCTTTAGTTATCTAAGTTGAGTCTACAAATTTAAAGCACAGGAGAAAGGGACCTGGGGGTCCTGGTGGACAGGAGGATGACCATGAGCCAGCAATGTGCCCTTGTGGCCAAGAAGGCCAATGGCATCCTGGGGTGCATTAGAAGGGGGGTGGTTAGTAGGTTAAGAGAGGTTCTCCTCCCCCTCTATTCTGCCCTGGTGAGGCCACACCTGGAGTATTGTGTCCAGTTCTGGGCCCCACAGTTCAAGAAGGACA